>VZRQ01005524.1:100092-131284 GCA_013397975.1 Machaerirhynchus nigripectus | reverse complement strand
CACTGCTGCACCCAGAATCCCATCACTGCATCCAGAACCCCACTGCTGCACCCAGAACCCCACTGCTGCACCCAGAATCCCATCACTGCATCCAGACTCCCATCACTGCCCCCAGCATCCCATCTCTGCCTCCAGAATCCCACTGCTGCATCCAGAATCCCATTACTACAGCCAGAATCCCATTACTGGAACCAGAATCCTACTGCTACCCCCAGAACCTCACTGCTGCCACCAGAATCCCACTGCTGCACCCAGAGTCCCATTACTGTTTCCAGCACCCCATTGCTGCTCCCAGGACCCCATTGCTGCCCCCAGGACCCCATTGCTGCCCCCAGGGTCCCCCAGGCACCCCTGGGCCATGGCAGAGGAGCACCCCTGTCCCTGGGGCCGGGCTCTCACAGGATGTTGACACAAACCAAGCGCCGAGTGACGTGAGGGAGGCACAACAGGAACCCCAGGAAATTCCTCGAGGATTCCAGGGCTGCTCCCGGGCTTTGGCACAGTGCTTCCCAGCCCTCTGGTTTTGGGGTCTTGAAAGGGCTGGGAGAGCAGCGGGGCTGTGGAGAGCCCATTCTGGAGCAGGACCCCACAAACCCCACGAGGTGATGGAGGGACACCTGCCAAGGATGCAGCGGGGCCCTGGCCAGGGCAAACAGGCCCTTGAGCTGCACAAAGGGAAGGCAGTGGAGCACAGTCCTTCCTTTGAAAAAATCTGGAATATTTCAGGGAGGAGAGGTCACGGGAGGGTCACTGGCGAGCGGCCCACGTCAGAAAGCACAGCA
This sequence comes from Machaerirhynchus nigripectus, assembly GCA_013397975.1. Lineage (NCBI taxonomy): Eukaryota > Metazoa > Chordata > Aves > Passeriformes > Dicruridae > Machaerirhynchus > Machaerirhynchus nigripectus. The sequence goes on along the minus strand of VZRQ01005524.1, from coordinate 130,502 downwards.
CGTGTGGGGCCGGCGCCTCTCCCGAAATCCCAGCCCCTGGGCACCTCAGGAGCTCCCTGCCCATCCCATGCCACCCCATCAGCTCCCCTCACCCTAGTCCCACACAGATGTGATCCCCAGCACCCAGCGAGGAGCTGGGAGGGAATAACTCAGGCGACAACAAAAAGGAAAGGAGAGGAGAGGGATGATCACGGCGCAGGGAAGTACGGGAGGGCATGGCCACATTTGGGTGTGTTTACACCCAACCCCCTCGGCCACCCACCCAGAAATCTGAACCAGACCTGCATTTTTCAGAGCATCGGGACTCAAAGCGTGGTTCCAAGCAACTTCTGGGACACTGGGAGGTTTCCACTCCTCATCCAAGCACTCCCTGCTCCAAAGCCCTGCTGGGAGAGCGGCAGCAATGGGAAACATCTACATCCAGCAAGCAAATATGGGTTTTTAAACTTAGCAAAATCAAGAGTCCACTTGAGGCAACTCAGCTTAGATGCTGCCAGTCCCTGGCTCGAGGGAAGAGGAGTTTGGGGAAAATATAACTCGAGGTGGAGAGATGGGCATCAGGAGTGGGATATGAGGAGCCTGCCCTCTTCCCCCACCACAAGTATCCTAAAGGACCTCGACTTCAAAAAGAATGCCACAAAAAAAAAATAAATCCAAAAAGGAAAAAAGCCTAGATTGAGGAAATATCCTTAACAGAAACAAACGAATTCCCAAACTGATGAGCACCACTTGGACTGCAGCAAACAGAGGAGGCATTTCCCCAAAGGCATTTTCAGCTCAAGCAGTGTGAGACTGTTCCTCCTCCTCGAGGAGTTTTGCCATTTAAAGCTGCTGTGTGTGACCATCCCTTGACCAAAATAAACTCAGTGCCTGTTTCTAAATTAAAAAAAAAACCTGAAAAAAGCGAAGTTCTGAAAGCATTTCCCCTCAGTCACACCCATCAAGTGCAGCTATTTTCTCTGTGTGTCCTTTGTTTAAGCACAACGACCTCTGTCTATCCCCAAAGATGCCCCATGGCACTTGGGAGATCAGAAACCAGAGCTCGTCAGCAGCTGAAGAATTTGCAGTGAAGCTCTTTTTCTTCTTCCAAACTACGAGCCCGCCAGCCACAGAGTTTGGACGGGGATTTTTCCCAAGGAATATGACATTTAGGGCAGGGCCACATGATCCATGTGCAAGGGATGTGCCCTGCGAGTGCTCCCAGCTCTGCTCCATGGCACAGCAATCATCCCCTGGTCACCACAGCCAGCAGGGGAGCCTGAGTTTTGGTTTTTCTGGTGCTCATCCCTGCCTTTCCAAGATCTCTTTGGGATGGATTCCCACCTCGCAGAGGTTTTTAGCAGCAGCAGCCCCAAAACCAGACACTGATGGCACAAGGAGGGCACAGGCTGATGTCACCTTCACCAAAGTCACGCAAGAAATCGAAAGCAAGGCTGGGAACAGATCCTGGCAATTCCAAAATCCGGGGTAGCACCTCAACTGCTGGATCACCCTTCCCTCAGACAGAACTCCTGTAGCATTATCATCACCATAATAACAATTAGAACAAGAATACTAACAATAATTTTCAGTAAGGCAGAAAAAACACCTTCATAAAACATTTGTGCCCAACATCCCTGGGCAGCTCCACTGCTGTTTTCCATCCCCTTGGCCTTCGGCACAAACCTCCAGCTTGGACCAGCCAACATCCACGGCTGGATGCATCCCAGATGGGCAGGTCAGACCCTCCAGGGAACACCCGGAATGCCAGCAGCCCTGGCCACCCTTCCCCGTGGCATTTTGTCCCCCAGTGTCACTCCAAATGCTGCTGCCTGGCCAGGGCACGTCTGCAGCAGCTGCAGCAGCTTCTGCTGATCTGGCACTATCACGAAGGGCTGTGATTTTAATATTTCTAGACCACAAAACATCCCAGAGTAGAAACAATTCCAGCAGAGCAGAGGCGCCTTTTTTTCCCAGGATAGCTCATTTGTACCGGAATGAAGTGTACCAGCAAAAGCTTTCGCCAGAATAATCTTCATTTATGCCTAAGAGGCTTTGCCAGTAAAACTACAGTGACCCAGCTCTGCTGGAAAACCTTTTCTGGCGTGCCCCAGGAGTTTACTCAGCAGCTCGGTGGCTTGGCACTCGGCTTCTCAGAGAGGGGAAGTTAAAAAAACCCCATCTTTCAAGGCACAAACAGACTCTCTGAGCTGTGTTTTCCTGCAGCTGAGGAGAGCTGCACACCTAGGACACAATCCTTTGGGATCAGAGGGATCTGCAGCACCCCAGGGCTCGAGGAGCTGTCACCGTAGGACCACCCCAAGAGCCCGGCCCCTGACACCAGCTGAGATTTGGGAAGTCACTCACAACCCCCTGCTTCCGCTTTTCTTTTTTTCCCTCAGCACCTCTTCCTCCTTAATCAGAAAGCAAATCAATTCTGGGTATTAAACAGCAGGAAATTCTAAATTTGGGTTGCCACTCCCTTCCTTAAGTCAGCCCTTGGCGCTGGGGCTTTGCAGTGCTGTGGGGCCACGCCGGGAGGGGAGCAGGGCCAGCAGCACAGACCAGGACTCTGCAAACATCCTCCTCCTCTTCCTCCTCTGCTCTCCAGCATCACCTTGGGGGTGCCCAGGTTCCAAACCCTCACCCCCAAACGCACGTGGATCAGGTAAAGGCAGCACCCCACGTTCCTTCTTCGGTGACTCTACACCAAAATTAACCCGACAGTGAGAATCTGCCTCCTTTTGCTTTCACTCCTCAAAAGCAGAGCAGGAATCTCACGTGCTTTCCAGACAAGGAACGCCAAATGATGCAGGTTTCCCTTCCCCTTCCTCTCACCTTCCCCACAGCAAGCCAGGGGATGAGGGGCAAACCAGGAGGAGAACGCCAGGACCCGGGCAGGACACGGAGGGTTTGCCCGTGGTTTTCATGTGAGAATCGCCGTGGTAATGCTGTGACCACAAGAGGTCAGGTCCTCACTTTTGTCCTGATCACAAACTCAGGGATGGATTTAAACAGCCCCTGGCCTACACTCTTGAGTAAGTTTGCTCTCACTTTACGGCAGCACAGCTGAGAACCGAAGGGAGGATGGAGCAAGAGCTGCCTGTTCCCCTTCCAAGGCTGGCTGCTGCCACGGACCCAGCAGTGCCTGGCCTGGGCACACTCAGGGGGGTGAGCTGAGCGAGCAGCGTGGTTGTTATCCCAAAAATTCACCCCTGGATCCAAGCAACAAGCAGCATCCTGGGGCAAATCCAAGCACGTTAAGCTGCATTTAAAGCACTATGCCCAGCGAGAACAGGCAACTGATCCTCTCAAACCACCTGGGTTCCAAGCACGCAGGGAATCCCTGGGAATGGGCACCTCAAGCTGTCAGAAGAAGCTGTGTTTTATCCATAATTCCCTTCTGAGTATCTTTTCCACAGCCACAGGCGGAGGGATGCAGGAGCATGGGAATGCAGCACGGACAAGTGTGCTGAGTAGCTCTGACTTCACCAAGAAGAAACTGGAATTGTTTTTCCTTTTCACGTTGCTGGACTTGAGTACAAAGGCAAACCCAAGAATGTCCCTCTGAGACCTCCCCAAACCCTGCACAAGGGGCAGCACACAGAAATCTGTCTTTCTGCAGGCGTTCCAAAACCACCAGGTGCAGCTTCTCTTCGGGAACCTGCTCCGAGATTCGGGAGAGCTTCTCCAGCCACGCCCAGAACCTTCCCCAGCTGATGCCGTGGTGGTTCAAGCTGCTCCAGGACACCGAGAAACTCGATTTCAGCTGCAATCTGCACAGAAGGGGTTCCTCCTCCCAGCAGGTTTCACTTTGACCAAACTAAAACCTCAAAGCCGCAGAGGTTCTCATCTCAGGCTCCGCGCTCCCCCCGAAGCCTTCCCGCAGCACCTCTCAGCACCTCCCCCAAACCCAGCCAGCAGCAGAGGTGCTTTTTGGGGCTTCAGCGCAGCAGCAGGGGTGTTCCTTGGCTGGAGGACCTCCACAGCGTCCCTCTGCATGCTGCCAGGCATTGGTGCTGCCTCCTGCCAGCATTTCACCTGACACATTGATGGGCCCTGGCGTGAGATCGTGGCAGCCTCGAGTAGCTTTCTCACTGCGCCCTGCACGCCAGCCTCTCCCTCCCCAGGCACAATTCCCGCTGCACCACTCAGGAAACCTCGGCTCTCTTCCCACAAGGTGAAGGGGAAGTGCAAAAGCATCCCACTGCTGAGCCACGGGGCTTCCCCAAAGCGGGAGCCACCCCAAACCTTGCAGCAGCACTCCGAGGAGGCGGCAGTGTCCCTGTCCCACAGCTGGGTCACCTCTGTGCCTGCAGCTCCAACAGCTGTTCTCCCTCTCTATCCTTTTTTATTTTCTCCTCTGGATTTTTCTGCAGAAAATCCCATTTTTGGCAATCTGGCTCAAAGCACCACAGGGGTGTTTTCGGGAGACGCTCACCCCTAACTCACCCCACCACCTGCTGGACCCTGGGTGCCCAGGGGTCTGGAGATCCCCACAGCACAGGATCCAAACCAAAAATGGGATGTTTCAGAGCTGCCATGGAGGAGGGGGCACACATGTGTCCAAGGGAGACACAGACCCCACACCAGGGCTGACCAAGTGCGCTCAGCACCCTCACAGGGGCTTATTTTGGATTTTTTCCCTTAAAAACTCCATCCCACCCTCTCAGGAGCCCGCTAAAATCACAGCCTGCTCCCGGAGCAGCAGCAGAGCTGGAAGCCTGCAGGGGCTACCCCATCTCCAAGGGGGAAGGACTGAAAAGGGGAATTTTCCAGAAGCTGCTGTCCCCATGAGCTGCCCGGTCACCGGAGGAAACGCCTCTTCCTCCTGCACTCCCGGCTTCCTGCCCTGCATGGAGCCCATCCCGAACCACCTCCCCATCCCAAACCATCTCCCCATCCCACAGAGGACCCCCACCCACACCCCAAGCAGACAGAACAGCCTCTAAACCGCTCCAGCAGGAGCTGGAGGGGCAGGCAGGGAAGGGGAAAGCAGGAAGGGTGAGGAGCAGGACATCTGGGAGGTGTGAGGAGAGCAGCGAAGCCCAGGGGGAGGGGAGCGGGCAGCTCTCCCCCCACCCTGGCAGCGCTGGGCGGAGGGGGGGAGGGTGCACCCAGGCAAACAAGGATTCTGCTGATGAAGCAAATGTGACTCAATCACACGCTTGTGCAAAGATGTCACAACAGTGCTGAGAAATTACAGGCTCCTATTTCATCCCTCAAGGGCCGGCGCTGGCCCCGCTCTCACAATGCTCTCTGTTCTGCTGTCAGCGGCGCAGCGAGTGCCCCTAATTTACTGGCTGGGAACCCGCTGCAGGGCCAGCCCATAATAGGGGCACTGTAGTGCTGCTGCCAGGGCCCCTGGGCTGCCAGGGGGTGGCTGATAAAGGGCTCGACGTGGCAGCTCTGTCAGCAGCAGCAGAAGCGGCTCAGAGCAGGGCTGTCCCCTCCCGGCGCTTTTGGGGTGTGGGACAGGGGATCGATGGCCCCAGCCCAGCTCTCTGCCCCAAATCTGGCGGAGCTGGGATTTCCCAGGTAGATCTTGCTTGGGGTTGCACCTCTCCAACTTCTTGGGCGTGCTCATGCACCCTAAAAGGGAGGTTCGGGGGGACCCCACTGCAAAGGAATAAGGGCTCAGCCACCACTGCTGCGATTGTCCCCTGCCACCAACCTTCCCCAAGCACAGCCTGCAGCAGGCCATGCCGAGAGGGGACTGGACCTGCTGGCCCCTTTCCAGCTTCTGAACAGCACCAGTGAAGCCAACCCAGCGGGAAAAGACGCCAGCAGAGGGGAAGATGCTCCCTCTGCTCCAAAAAGACAGAGGGCTGCTCATGGGGGTCCTTCCCTGATGGGCACCACCAGCATGGGGACGTGGTGAAGGTGGCACCCAGGCACTTCCCAAAGTCTGCCCAGGGAGCTCTGCTCGGAGCTCCTCATCCTCCCTGCAGCCGCTGACCTCCGCAGCCTCCGGCTCCATCCCGTTCCCCGAAAAGAGCACGGTGAGAGCTGAAGCACAGTGGTCCCGCAGGTTGCTGGAGCTCATTATGGCCTTTTAATTACATTCAATTGCAGTTTTATGGGCTTACGGGCAAATTGGAAGTGATCTAATTGCCCTTGAGGGGGTGCTGGGCTCTGAGCTATGAAAATCCAAGCAGGATCCAGTGAGACGCGCGGGGAGCTCGGAAGCTTTAGGCTCATTCCAACAGAAAGAGGAGAAGCTTCCTCCATGCTGGAGATCCCCCAGGACATCCCGCTAACGAGCCACACACGTGGCACATGCCAGGCCCACCAGAGAACCCCGATCAGGCGCTGCCCCACTGCCCCAGCTCATCCCACCCGCTGTCCCCAACACCTGGGGACATCCCCATGCTGGGAGGAGGGATGTGGACAGGAGATGAGGCTCAGACCTTCAGCCAAACTCTTCACTCCTGGGGATCCTGCTGCCTTGAGCCCCAAAATATCCCTCTGCAAAGCAGGCAGGGCAAGAAGCTGCCAAAAGGACGCTGAGTGCTCTGGGAAACAGGAGCTCCCAACCCCCAGCTTCCCATATTCTCCCTCCAGCAGATCCAGGATGAGCCAAATCCTAAAGACCAAGAGCAGAGCAGCCCAGCAGCTCTCCCAGCCACTGGCTTTGAGATCCCATGGGCTAAAACATGTTCCTCACTCATTAATCACTCATTAACCTCGCCTGGAGGTGCAGGATGTGCTGCACCCACCCTTGTTCTGCTGATTTTGGGGACTGGCAGGAGGGACAGCATCTCCCCATTGCCTTCTTCTCCCATCTGTGGTCAGCACGGAGATCAGCCCACATGGCTTTTAGAGACCCTACAGGATGGGCCAAGCGCCATGCTCGGGGTCTGAGACAGCAGCAGGAGATGAGAGGAGGAGGAGGAGGAGGAGGAGGCGGAGGAGGAGGAGGAGGAAGACACAGCCATGAATTTCCTCCGTCCGGCTCCCAGGAACAAGGGCCCACAAAGCACCGGGCAGGCGGATTGTATTACAGTGCTGTGCGTGCACATTAATCCAGATTTGAGATAATTACAGTCATTCACTTGGCATAATGGGCTTTAATTGATCCAGCGGGGCCGGGGCTGGTGCTCACCGCCAGCGTGCAGCTGGCAGCCCAGGACACCAAAGCTGTGCTGCCGCTGACCAGCAAAACCAACGCCCCTTTACTGGTTTCCCAGAAAACCAGTTTGCCAGGAAATCAGTTGTGGTGGTTCTCCTTAGGGCAGGCTGGAGGATCCACGAGGCAAGGCCACGTGGACTTCCCCATCTCTCAGCTGAGACCCAGCAAGCCTGGCATGGGCACTGAGGTGTCACCTGGTCAGGAGACATCTCATGAGCATCCAAGTGGGATGAGCCATGCCTCCAGAGGGTTTCACTGCTGGGAACTGGGCAAGGGCAGCCCATGGGAATGCTGTTTTCCAGGCCTCCTTGGAGAAATGCCCACCTCTCAGAACCATGCCGGGTGGGAAGCTGGTCAACAGATCCCTGAAGGTCCCTTCCCAGCAGCGTTTTTGTGCTCTCATGGTCACAGAGCTGGAAACACAGATGGGCGAGGGGACTCGGGGTCCCAAAACAGCCATCCTGTCCCACCTCAGCTCCTCCTCCACATCTCCACTGACACCTGGAGAACGCTCTGGAGTGAGCCAGTTCCCTCAGGGACAAACCACCCACTTTGTGCCCCTCAGCTGCAGGTCCAGGAGGAAGAAGGAGCCTGAGAACTGGGTGCCTACACAGCAAGGTGTGTGACAAGCCAGCGAAGGCAGAGTCAGATCCCCTTCCATCAAAGCAAGTTCCCTCTGGAAACTAGATGCCACGCACTTTTTTCCAAGAGAAAGAAGACTTTCTCTTCAAGTCTTACACGACGTGTTGGGGTTCAGTGCCCCATTCTGGGCAGGAGGGGAGGTTTGAGCCCCCTCAACTCCAGCTGTGTGGCCGGAGGGATGGGCGGGCAGGCTGGCTGGGTTGTTCCCCCTTCCCAGGCCAGAGAGGAGGCTTGGGAAAGCTTTTCCCTCCCTCAGGCAGGCAGTAGCAAGGGATGGGCTGCCTGCAAGCTGCCTTTGGGGTTTAAGTTTCTGGTTCGAGTCCAAAGCTAATTAGGCTGAGCCAAGTCCAATCAGATAGCCTCTGCTAATTGAGCTCGGCACGGACGGGTCAATGTCCAGCGGGGCTCGGCGTTCCGGGAGTTCTGGCAGCCCACAGATAACTGCCCGGGCCTGGGAAGGGGAAGGACCCCTCACAAAAATGTTCTCCTCATGTACAGGCAGCGTTCCCTGCCAGAGCTGAGCACAGCCCTGGGTTAACCCCTCGGACACCGCCAGCATCGTCTCCCAACCCCAATGGACGGGGAGGCCCCAAAGGCAACGCTGGCAGGGATAAAAGGGAGCGAGTGAGGCGTGAAATCGGGTGACTTCACCATGCTCTGGTGTCACCTCTCCTGGTGTCACCCCAACAACAGGCTTGGCGAGCCGAGCACACACGGCAGAGCAGAACCCCCACAGCACACAGCAAACCGTGTGAACTGCAGCCCCTGGAAACGTGACACCCCTGGAGCTGGGTGCTCCATGCTCTCCACGCAGCTCCCCCAAAGCTGGGTTAGATGTGCCTGCAGCCGACTGCAGCCTCCAGGCTAGGAGAGAGGGGTTTGTCCGAGCTCTGGGAGCCAGCAGTGCCTGGCCATTGCAGCCAAGCACTGGGATCAGGGAGAGCATGAGGAAGATGAGGGGCTCTGAGGAAGGCCCCAATGAGCCATCCCTCTGGTGTTTCTCAGCCCCGCCGAGCAGCTCCCCCAGCTCCTGACTTCTAGACCCTAGCCAGGAAAACAACCTCCAGCTTCCCAGAAACCACAGACTTCCTTTTTTTCCCCCTAATCCTGCCCGTACTTCCAGGCTGAGCACCATCCAGTGGGGCAGAGAGATGGCAGCCTCGATCCCCGCGCCGGGAATGCCGAGAGAATCCCCACATCCGCCCCCTCCACCCCCAGCTGCTGGGAAAGGCTGCTCCTCTTCAGCTGACAAATGGATGAGACGATTCATTAATAAACCCCAGCTTCTCCTCACACTTCTGATTACAATCTCTCTGTTTGGATCCGTGCTCATGTTACACGTTCGTCTCAATTATATATTCCCTGCTCCTTAAATCCCCACTTATCTCCTCTACCACGTAAATCACAGAGTGGGCTCTGGTTTGGGGCTTTTTTATTTTTCCTTTGCATAACTTTGCCTGCTCCAACAGCACTTAGAAAATGAACAAGAATTTAAACTACAGCACGTCCTGGAAGACACCGAGCCCACCTTCCAGCAAGGAGGGTGACACTGGTCCTGCCCGCCACCACTTCCTTCCAGCCCCACTGTGTCTACAAAACACTTTTATTTACTTTTTACTCAGCTAAATCCTTACTGGGGCATCCCTGGGAATATCTTCCCCACCACAAATCCCTTGTTCCAGCTGGAGCAGAACATGAGACACCGACCAAAGCAGCAGCCCAGGGCCAGCCCAGCCTGGCTCCCCCCGCACTGCCCCACATCCCTCTGGCAATTAAGGCAATTGCTTGCATGGAAACCTAATTATATTAGGGAAGTATTTAGTAATTTTTAACTGTTGGGCTGGTGGCTCGGCTCCCTCCCCCTCCCGCATTCCAGCAGCGCCGGGCAGGAGCTGCAGCGCTGGATTCTCCCCCTCTCCCACCACTGCTTTAAAGAGCGAGGAAGAGGAGCAAGGTGGTGTGATGGGCTCAGGTGGTGGCCCTGGAGACCCTGGATGAGCTGGAGAGTCTCCAGCAGTTTGCCTGCAAGGTTTGCACGGGATGGCTGGGAATGCCCAGCCCTGGCACGTGGTGGCCTCCTGACGCCACCATGAGAAAGGTGCTCCAAGGTCCCCTGCTGCCCCAGGCAGGGGCTCAGGCCTGTGCGTGATGCCCACCTCTGCTGAAAATTAAACACTCTGGTCACAGGTTTTGGGAGCCCTGGATGTGTCCCCAGCCTCCTCCATTCTTGTGCACAAAACTGAGCACAGAGCAGAGGCACCACTACACCAAGCCCCACCAGGCACCCAAAAATAACACTCCCAGGAGCACCTTGGCCCTGCCTGTCCAGGGGCAGCAGAGCAGGAGCCCACCACGAACTGAGTTCCACCACGGATTGAGCTGGACCATGGATTGGGTGCACCGTGGATTGAGTTCCACCATGGATTGAGTTCCACCACGGATCGAGTTGCACCAGGGACTGAGCACGCCGCGGGGAGCTGTGCACCACGGAGAGCATCACAGGGCCCTCAGGCTGGATCACCTCCATGGGCACACCCAGCTCCAGCACCACGAGGCTCCCCCAGCCCAGCCCTGACCCCCCAGTTTCCCATTCCCAGCCCTGGAAAGGCCGACGGTGCCTTTAAGAGGCCGGAGGGGAATGTGATGGCCGCTTTTCCGAAGGCCCATTAATTTGCCAGCGTCACATGCTCCGCAGCTGCAGCCTGGCAGTGATTTATACTCCTCTGAAGTTCATCAGAGGGAAAAGTACTTCCCAGGCTCAGCCTATCCCCCTTCCCCTCTCTCCTCCTCTCCGGTGTGAGCTGCCCGTGTCCAGAGCCCGGCGAAAATCCCGCGGCCCCATCCATCACCCTGAGTGTCACCCCCTGCCCTCGCCACCCAGCCCAGGCACTCCCCTTCTCCCCGGCATCTGCCAGCAAAAGAAAACTTCCTCTGCCTTCCTCGCCTCCGTGACCCACCGACGAGAAAGTCATTAATTAATAAGGGGCAGTGCTGCTCCGGCTCCTCTGCGGCCTGCAGAGCCCCCTCCTCCCCATCCCCGGGCCCTGTAGCCAAAATAAACGTCAGGGAGGAGGCGGGCGTCCCCTCCCCTCTGCCGCCACCCCCCTGCACGCCGCCGTCCTCCGGGGAGGTTCAAAAGTTCAAGATTTTCACATTTCCCTAACGTTATTTCAGGAAATTGCTGGAGAAAGGAAAAGCCGGCGCTGCCGAAAAAGCGATCCGCGGGTGGATCCAATAACACACAGCGTCCAGAGGCAGGGCTGGGTGTGCGCCAGGCGTGGCTCGGAGGGAGCCCCATCCCCACCCTGCTGTTTTGTTTTTTGGAGCATCGTTGCACACCGCTGGCTTTCACCGAGTTTCTTCCTAAAGCAAAGCCTGGGGTCACCCACGGCCACGCCGAAGCAGCGCCGGAGGTGGCAGACACCAGGACATGCTGCCACAAGGTCCTTGGGTCACTCCCCAGAGCTCAGAGCGCCAGCACTTAGCGAATTCGAGCAGCTGGTTTAGGGGGTGATGCTGCCAAGTCGGCTCAGAGCATTCCCAGGAACATCCCTCGGTGTAGAGAACGCGGGTGCCGCGCTCCTGCGTCCCCACGGAGCGACAGCTTGGCCCCAGATGCGCGCAGGGCTCCCCGCAAACGCTGCCCTGACGCGCGTTTGGGTTCCCTCCCTCCCTCCTTCCTTCCTTCCTTCCTTCCTTCCTTCCTTCCTTCCTTCCTTCCTTCCTCTCCAAACCCTCCGGATTTCACATTTGCACAAACCTCAAAAGCGACCCGAGCCGCACCTGAGTTTGCATCAAAACCGGGCTCGGCGACAGCCTTCGCTGCAGGTTCGTGGGAAAGGCTCCTCAAACTACTGAAACTCCTGGCAAACCTGAATTTGGGGTTACAGTGAAACACGAAACTCGGCCGCTTTCATGTGGTTTGGGGTTTTTTGTTGCAAAACAGTCGGTGCAGCAGCTCCGGGCGAGAGCGCGACAGCCGAGCACACGGCAGTGTGTCCATAGGAGCGAGGAGTTCGGATACACCCCCGCCAGCAGCGTTCCCTGGTAAATGATTGACTGGGATTGGGAGCCACCTCATCAGCCTGGGGGCTGGATCAGCGCCGCCGGCACGGGGCAGAGCTCTCAGAACTGGCAGGGACCCAAGTTCTGATGGATCCGTGCTCATGGAAGAGCCTGGACGTGCCATAGCTCGTGGAATTGAGCCTCGGGCAGGTGCTGGCAGCTCCCTGTGGGATCAAGAGATCCCAACCACGGCGCTTCCGGGGGCCTCTCATCCCAGCAGGGCACTGCACACCTTCTCCCTGCCCAGGGCAAACCCAGCTGATGGCAAAGAAGGGGTGGGAATCCTTCATTCCTCAGTGTTGCTTCACCACATCCCGGCAGTGAGGGGGTGGGATTGGTTTGCTCCGGGATTTTTTAAGTTTGAGGAGTTCTTGGGGTATTTGGAGTTGGAGCTTCTGCTTTGGGTCCACTTTGTCCACACTGGCCCCACTAATTCCAGCTGGGAAGTGGTGACAGAGACAACACCTTGAAAATGAGCGGTGTGAGTATCCCAGATCACTGATTTCCTTGGAGGAACAGGAGCTCTTCCCAAGCATCCACCACCCTCAGCCTCCATTAACCCCTTGGTCTCCAACAGCTCTCAAGGCCTGGGTGTCACCCAGGCCACCGCAGGCGGGGAAGAACCACAGTGGATCAGGATCTGCATTTTCCCACCCATCCCTGAGGCTCTTTGTGGCCCCGTGGCCAGCAGGAGCTGGGACAGGGCAGGCACAGAGCCAGGCTGTGACACCGCTCCAGGCACGGGGCATTGCCTCCGAGAGAAACCACATCCCCGAGGAGGGAGCGGGACACCCAGCCAGGCCAGCCAGGCCAGCCAGGCCAGCCGGAATCCAGGGCTGATTAAGGAAGTTTCTATTAATTAGAGAAATGTGTTAATACCCTGGGAAAGCCACCAAGCCTGAAACGCTGTGCAGACACCTCCTGCTCCCCTGGAACAGCTCAGTCCTGTGTCACCCCAGCCTTCCCCACTGCAGTGACCTCTGCCAGGTATCACCCCCCTCGCTCTCACCTCTTATTTACACCCCTGGGCCACTTTTCCCCCTCTCCTACACAGTTTAAAGCTGCCCACCGTAAAGCACTGCTGCGAATTCCCAAGACATCCCAAATTAGGTTTATGGCTGCACTTGGCCAGGTGACACCAGGGCCAAGAAGCTCTGGGATGTTGGGTCACTTTCTGAACCCAGCCCAGGCTAGGAAGGGATTAAGCTCATTCATATCTCCACTATAAATAATAATAATCATAAGAATGTCATTTTTGCAGCGTGGTTCTTTCAATAGGGGATGATGAATGTATTTGTAACGAGCGGCGGTGAAGATTTTCAAGCCGCCTAATTAGGCGGCCGTTTCCTTTCCAGACATGCCCAAGTCCCTTTGGAAAAGGAAACGTGGCCTCCAATGCTCCCTCTCTGCTGTGGGAATGCCACGCTGTATCCTGAAGATTAACCAGAAACTCAACTTCCCCGGGGGCACCCTTGGAATCCCCGATTTCCGACATCCCGGAGCTGCCTCGCGCTGAAGGAGCACCCAGAGGGAGCTGGAATCCCACAGGCTCTGCTCCAAGAGGAACCAAAAACCCCAGGGAGGTGGCTGGTGAGTAGAGCCATCCTGGCTGCCCACTGTGGCTGGTGCCAGGGAGGCTCAAGCACGATGGGGTGGAGACAGGGGCAGTGCAAGGGACGGGGCAGCTCGTCCCCGCGCCCGCCACCCGTGCTGATGTGTCCTTCCGTTCGTGCCCGGCGTTCCCAGAAAACACTAACTTCATTATTGACTTCTGCTCGTTTGTCATTTTTATAACCTGGCCAGCACTTCTCCTGAGGGCTGTGACTGATTCCACTTCCCCAGGCTGTGAGGGGCGAGAGCCTTTAACTCTTTCGGGATGGGCTCCGGCAGGGCACCCGCAGAAATCCCGAATGTTCAGTACCTCACCCACGGCAATGGGGACAAGGTGCCCTCCCCAGCTGAGCCACCAGCCTGGGAGAACCCCCAGTGCTGGCAAAGTTCATGGAAGCAGCAATCCTCCCCTCCTTCCAGGCACCTCCCAGCAAAGCCTCGGGATGGAACTCCCAGAGGAGAAGGTCCATTGAGTTAAAGGCAGCAGATGCCGCTTCCGAGGGGTGGGATACGGGGAGCACCGGCCACGACATCTGCAATTACGGAAAGCCAGATAAAGAAAATCAAATCTCATGCTTCAGGGCATGGGCTGATGAGTCCAAGGGTCAGGAAGGAATTTCTCTCCCCTTACACAGCAGTGCACAATTGGGTCAGTGCATTAGCGGGTGCCACAAGTCCGCAATTGTTTTTCCCTCTCCTTTTGGAAGCCCTTGGCACAAGAGCTGTGTCTGAGGGAGCTGATGCCTCTCCCATCGCCCACACTCCCAAAGCTCACAATTCCTATTCCCAGGTGAAAGATGGCACAAGGAGCTCGCTCCAGGCCGTCCCTCTGCTCTGACACCGCTCTGTGGTGCTCCCTGCCCCTCTCAGCCTTAATTATTTCTACCACAATCACCTAAATTAGCACAAAACCCCCCTGAGAAAGGTCCTTTTCTTCACCAGTTCGTGAAAAACGCTGTGTACACCTCTGCTTGCTATTTAAACAATGAGCAGGAATAATAAAAGCAGCAACGCTGGCTTAGGAAATAATGCACTGGAAAAGGGGATGAATGGAGAGGATGGAGCAAAAAAAAAACCCTGATGGTTTTGTTCCCAGAGGCTGGGAAGTGTTTGTGGTAACAGCGGTTGCTCTCACTTCACGCCTCATCCAGCATCCTTTCCCTTCCTTGAGCAACTTCCCTGTGCTAAGACTCGCTTAGCTGGGGGGATCTAACCACAGGGAAGAGGGTTCCGTTTCGAATTAAAACAAAGCGAGCAAACAAACACAGATTCGGTCTGGGACACGTGTCTATCTGCACCGGCCCTTGCTAAGCCGGGCTTTGCCAAGCCACACGCTCCCTAATCCTGACAAGCAGTTGCTGGCCTTCCCCGCTGCCAAGCAGCTCTCCAGCAGCGATTCCCTGTCACCCAGGGTGGCATTTCCCACCGTGGTCGGCACTGAGCACACTCCACACCTGCCAGAGCCAGAAGCTCTCCCCAGACCCCGCAAAAGCATCCACAAATCCTGCCCGAGGGGGTTGGCTGGGATTTTATCAAACCAGACCTGTGATCAGAGCCATCCAAAGCACGGAACCAATGCACCCAGCTGCCCTCGCTGTGACCGGCTACCCAGCAGGGCATTTGGGGGGTCTGCAGCTCCGGGCTGGGGCACGGCATCCCTGCCCTCCTGCTGGCAGGAACCCACAGATGAGCCCGAGCCCCCCGGCCAGCATCCCCTGCCCGACTCTGCTACCTCGCTGTCAAGCTCGTTTTGGAGCTCAGGTGCGAGATGAGCTGTCCCAGGCAGGTGTAAATCAGCCAGAGGGTGGGTGTCAGGCTCCAAACCCACCCCAACCCGCAAACCTCACGGCACCACGTGGGCACATCCACAGGCAGGGAGTCACGTCTGCACAGGGAAGGCTGGAAAGCTGGAATCAAAGGCATGAAACGGGGCTGAATGGGGTTTGGCGTGCCCAGACTTGGTCCCCACAACCCAGAGACAAGAAAGGAGCAGAAGGCTGGGATGGGGCAGTGGGAGTGGGAGAATAGTTTGCAGGGGAATGTCTGAAGGAGCCTGTGGTGGCTTGCTTAGGGAAAGGGGGGAAAAAGTTAAAGAGGAATGAAACAAAAGAAAGGAAAGGAGAGAAAAGCAGCTGTGGAAGGGGCTGGGGCCAGGCTGTGTGAGGGCTGTGTGTGGCAGCATCTCCAG
The DNA here is from genome assembly GCA_013397975.1 of Machaerirhynchus nigripectus. Lineage (NCBI taxonomy): Eukaryota > Metazoa > Chordata > Aves > Passeriformes > Dicruridae > Machaerirhynchus > Machaerirhynchus nigripectus. Next base: position 114,885 of record VZRQ01005524.1, on the reverse strand, counting down.
CAGCACGGAGAGCGTTCCCTCCCCGCTGGGCAGGGCTGGACACGTGGCCAAGGCTTGGAAAACCAAACCAAAGGAAGCAGTGGACGGTGCCAGGAGCCAGCAGCGGGGAAGGATCAGTGCAGAAGGACAGCACAGAGCTGGGGACAGCCCTGCAGCCCAGGGGAGAGGAGGGGGCTGTGCTGGGAGCCGGTCTCTGTCCTTGGCATCATTTGGTGCCCTCAGGTCTGGTACTGCAGTGGCCAGTGGGTTCCCTGAGGTGATGGGGACACGAAGCCTCACCTGCCTGCATCCACCTCCCCACCCCGGCACTCAGCAAAGCTCCAGGAACGCCCAAAACTCCCAGCTCACGCCAAGCCAGGAAATTTTGGCCACCATGGAGACGTCCTTCCCCAAAAACCATCGTGTTGCAGAGCCCCTGTGAGAGCAGGGAGGAAGAAACATCCTTTCCCCTCTGGCCCCATCCAGCAGAACAGCTTGGAGCAAGCTGGGAACATCACCCATGCTGGGAACAAAGCAGTGGTTGTGTCCTGGGCTCTGGGAGAGCTGGGAGGGGAGTTGCTTTTTTTAAGTAGAAAGGCTTGGGGGGGTTGTTTTTTCCTATTTTTTTTCTTTTTCTTTTTGTGGGTTTGGGTTTTTTCTGTGTTAACCAAAAATGTCAGTGAAACCAGGACTGTTCCCAGAAAAAGGACTTACACAGATGAATTAATTTCATGTTTGGGGGAAGTGACAATGGAAATTCTCAAAAGATCCCATGTCGACAGCTGGTTTTTCAAAAAAGAAAAAACAGCAAGTTTTGAATTGAAACAATTTCTCATTTCTGCTCCTCTGCAGCAATGTGAAATCCTGCAAAGGCTGAAATCCAACCAAACAGAAAGATATGGAACAAATCTTGACAGAACTTCACTAAACCCATCCAGCATCTTCCCAAACACCCTCAGGCCTGCATTCCCGAGAAGGGTTTGGCTCCATAGGATGGGGATTGGACACGGATGAGGTGACAGATCCCTGTGTCCCAGCACGGCCACCTCAGGGGCAAAGCCTGGACCCCAAACCCAAGTGAGCCCAAAACACCAAAAGGTGACACTGGATTGCTGACCTCCAGAACATTAAAAAATCCCCCAAAAGAGAAGGAAGAAGCAGAGGCTGAGCCATGAGTCAGGGCTACACCACCGTGAGGAGGTGCCCAGGGTCAGCCTGGCAGGATTTGGCTCGGGGGCTGCACCCAGCATCGCAGGAATGGTGTTTTCCTTCATTCCCCAGCACCTCTCCTCCTCCATCCCGGGTCCTGCAAGAACCCTCAGACCTGCCATCTGCCTCAATCTGCTTCAAATTACCCACAGCAGTGCTGGGCCCCGAGTGGACACGTAAAGTGTCTCAGATTTATTGTAATTTTAAGCCGTCCCTAAAACTGCCCAGACATTGCTGGAATATTTCCTCCTCCTTTAAGACCCTCCAACGACTCTGCGAGGCAGAGAGGGACCCGAGGACAGGCAGCAGGAGATGAGTGGAGCCAGCTGGCTGTGCTGGGGGCATGGGAAGGGAGCACTGGGGGTCCCCGAGGTGATGCTGAGCCCGGGGCAATGTCCCCTGGGCCGTGCAGGGACAGACGGGGCCGAGCGGCCGCTGAACCCGCGCTCGGCTCCTGCTCCGGGGAGGGAACAGCCCAGGCCACGGGGGCTCTGGCTGGGGCAGGACCACCCTGCACGGCTCAAAGCCCACCAAGGACAACCCCTTGCTGTCCCCTCAGTGCCCTGCATGGAGCGGGCTTTTCCCGGGGCAGGAACTGGGATGTGGCTGTGAGGGCAGGGTGACATCGCTGCCACCAGCACCTGCTGCCCTCCACATCACAGGATCTGGTTTAGGTTGGGAGGGAACCTGAAGTTCATCCAATTCCACCTCCTCCATGGGCAAGGATCACCTTCCACCATCCCAGGTTGCTCCAAGCCTCGTCCAGCCTGGCTTTGGACACTTCCAGGGATGGGGCAGCCAAAGCTTCTCTGGGAACCCCGTGCCCATCCTCTGAGTAAAGAGTTCCTTCCCAAAATCTCCTCTAAATCTCCTCTCCTTCAGCTCCGAGCCATCCCTGCCAGCATCCCTGCTGGCAGCAGCCGCTGCTCCCCGCATCCCTGCTGGCATCCCTGCAGCCAGGCAGGCACTGAGCCTCTGCCTGCAGCCAGCCTCATGTTGTCACACAAATTGCACCTGGGAAACTGTTACAAGAATTAATTGATCATATAAGTACAGTAATTGGAACTTGCAAAGCATAGATAATTACCTTTTATTAGTTCCTGTAGATAATCCATTATGCACTGATTAGGCCTAAGTAAGGATCTCACAGCCCTGGTTTGATTAATGGCAGATTATGGATATTAAACTCGAGCAGGAATAGATAACTCACTGTTTTCCTTCTTGCCTTAGGAGTACATCACCCTATGAGTCACGGCCAGGAGTTTTTCGAGGTGCTGGGGACGTCAGGCATGTCTGAAATTCCCACCTGACCTGACCGTGGTCCCTCTCCTGTGGTGGGTACCAGCTCCAAACTTTTCCCAGTGGCCTCAATACCCCCAATCCACATTTATCAGCCTGCTTCCAACTAAAAGCCACGTGCCCTGCAAGGCCTGACCAGCTCCACACCTGGAGAAATAATTGCCATCATTTTTTAACCCAGACCTCACCCCCCATCTCGGATGCTCTCATTTCCACGCATGCTTTGACCACATATTTATTTTCCACAATCATCTGCCCAGGACAGAACATTGATCTGCATTTCCTGCCTACAACTGCCTGAGGTCCTTCCTGCCCCACTGCCACGTTCCGTGGGGCTGTCCCCACATCAAAACCAGCGTTTTCCCTGAGGGGGATCCTCAGTGGGATCTGCTGTAGGACCGGGGTTCTGCTCCAAGCACCATCACTCCCTGCTCGCAAAATGAGGAGCACAGGATGGGGGGAAACTGGACAAAATCTGCCTGCAGGCTACAGGAGGCTTTATTTAAGAGGAATAAATAAAAAATAAGGCTGTGATTATGTCGGGCCACTCTCCAGCTGCCACCCAGAGACAGAACGGGGAGGGGGGGGAGCGCTTTTCAAATGAATAAACAAACGCGAGCGGATGTGACATGCCGAGGCACAGGGACGGATTCCTCCTCTCTTCCTGGCCAGATAACCCCGCTATCAGCACGGTGGAGGGGATTAGGAGAGAGGAGGAAAGGAGGAAAACAGCAAGTCTGGGCAAAAAGGGGGGGAAAACACCCCTCGGAGAAGCCACGGGAGCGAGGAGGCTGCGTCCAGCGCCAGCCTATTCATCCCGCACGCTGCGCGCTGCCAGGGCTGGGGATGAATGGGATTTACTGCCCATTAAAATAAAGCCCTTGCTGTAGTTTATAAACAACGTCGCTGCTCGGTGGGAGGTTGGACATTTTAGTTCATTAAGCAGCAAATAATCTCTGTCACTTTTTATTTTTAAGTTTATTTACATGGAGGGTTGGGCTTTTTTATCCCTTCCTCCTCCTCCTCCTCCTACTCCTCCTCCACCTCTCCCCCTCAGCCAGGAGCCGAAATCTTCTCCAGGCCCCGAGCTCGCTCCTCCCGTGGCCGCTGGCCAAGCCACGGAAATAATCCTGCTTATGTATCAAAAATGTTCCTTACAGGAAAAAGAAATTTATATCTGCCTAAACCCCAGGCGGGGGTGAGCAGGGTGCCGGGGCAGCGCTGCTGGGCACAGAGGGAGGCTCTGCAGCCATCCTGGGAACAGAACCGAGCCCTGGGGGAAAGCCAGAGACACCAGCAGCGACTGCCAGGTCCCCAGCGTGGCCTGGGACACCGGCAGGGACAGGGACACCGTGACCAGAGCCCACTGCGCCAGGCGGGAGCGCGAGCAGCCCCTTCCCTTGGCACTGCAGGAACTCCGCGTGTCTGCCTGGAAGTGCCGCCCTTGTCTGGGAGCCTCCCCTTGCGCAGGGGGACGCCTTGCAGGGAGGGGAGGGTGACAGGGTGACAGGGCTCCAGCGAGTCCCTCGTGGCACCTCCAGCTGCGTGTGCGTGCGAGCACTGGCCCTTTTCCAGAGGCTGGCGGAGGCAGCGGGAGCTGCTCCGGGCCAGGACTCCCCAGCCCCTGGCTCCACACCAAGGCTCTGCCAGCAAACTCCTCCGGCAGCACAGGGAAACCTGCAGGACGCTGAAGATGCTGACACCAACTGTTCCTCGAGCCTACGGATGTCCTGCCCTAAAAACAGCCCTGGGTTGGCACCGTGGCGCAGCCAGGAGCTGGCAGAGGGTCCGCGGTGCCCTCTCCACCTCCAGCACAAGGCACAAGCTGCGAGGGAACAAGGACGTGCCCGGGTTAGCTTCCAGCAGCTGTGAAGATGCCGTGATGGATTTTTACAAGGGGATGTGAACTCCCTGCCCAGCCCGGGGCAGGGATGCCCTCCTGAACCGTGTTCCCACCACGCTGCTAAGTGGCTCCCGCATCCTTCCCTGCTTCCTCCGCCGGACACCGCCGCGCTCGGCTGAACCCCCCCCGCGCCTCAGCCCCGCTCCCTGATGGGCAGGAGGAATCCCTGCTCGTGTTATCTCGGTCCTAAAGCACTTGAGCAGACGGCAACCGTGCGAGCCATTATATCATTCACGCGCTATCAAAAGCTCACACAGTGGCACTTAATTACAGCCCCGGAAGCGCAGGCTTCCTTAATAAATCAAAGAAATAAAGTCAGAGATGATGCACTGAACAGAGGGGGTGGGGTGGGGGGAATAAAGAGCTTACAGTTTCCCACTGTGTGTCCCCTTTAGATAACAGATGCTCTCTTCTTAACCTCTCACTTCATCAGATCAGCTCCAGCTGTGTTTGGATCAAGCGTGCGGCCTGGCCCGCGTCCAGCCTGCCTGCTTGCCTGCTCCGATGCCAGCTCCATCCCTCCGGCTCCGGGGATGGCAGCAGGAGGGGAGCCCGGCCGAGCCAGGCCCTGTTTCATTAAGCACATTTTACTCCGCTCCGGCTTTTCAGCGGCCCAACTCCTTCACCAGAGCATCCCCGGGACTCCGGGAGGGCCGAACGCCAGCCCCAGCAGCATCCTGAGGGTGTCCCTGGCCGGGCTCCCGGGAAGGGCGTGAGCAGCCTGGGAGCCGCTCGTGTCACCGCAGCGACGCTCGGGGGGATGCTTGTCCTCGCAGCCCCCACGCCGGTGTGACAGCCAGCGAGCAGCGCCGTCAGCGAGCAGCTCCCAGAGGCCATAAATCGCGGGAGGAGCCCCCCGGGATGCCCTCCGCTCCCGGCCCGGCGCGCACCACCCACCTCCCTGTTTATTTGGAAGTGTCACCTCCTCGCTCCGCTGGCGCGCAGCCGGGAGCGCCGTGATGGATGGGGCTGCCCCGGCACTCGCAGGAGATCCCTCCCGGCACAGCCTCTGCACCGGCAGCATCCCCCCCGTCCCCGTGCCGGGCTCCCCACGCCTGCAGCCCCGGGAATGGGAATGCCGCGGTGCCGGGAATGCCCAGGTGCTCTTACCCGCCTGCAAACGTGCGGTGCAGCCCAGGAGCCGAGCGGAGATAAAGCCGTGCTGAGAAATCCCGCTGCTCCTAATCCCCCAATAGCACAAAAATAATGGAGCATTATCTCATCAGGCTTTAACCCACTAATTACCCTGGGGATGGCTTAATAAGGAAGGGACACCCACCTGGCAGAGGCAGAGTCTAAGCCTGCCTGCTGGCCAGTTACACAACAGCACACTGGGCATCCTTCAGCCCTCCTGGACCAACCCACGCAGGGACAGGGAAGCAGGAACAGCCCTGTCCCCAACCTGGGGGATGTCTGAGGGAGCCCAAAGACCCACAAGACACAACTGCTTCCCCAGAGCACAACACATCACTGCCCTGAATATCCTTGTGGACCTAGAGGGGAGGAGGCAAGGAAAGGCTGTCTGCTGCCAAACTGCCCAAAACAGCCCCAAAATCTCAGTGGCTGGATGGAGGGAAGGACCTGCTCGCAGGCTCTCCACCCCACCCTCCCCTCTCCAGCTCAGCTGATGAGAGATCATTCCACAATCTCCTCGCCAGCCCTCCCAGGCACATCCCAACGCTCCAAGGGACAGTGTTGGAGGAGGCTCTGAGACGGGTTTAAACCCTGTCCTGGCAGCTTGACCTGCAGGTGCCAGGGGCTGTTCCCAACCTCCCCTGCAACACAAACACCTCCTCACCACAGCAGCCCAAATCAGGAGCAGCTTCAGCAAATCTTAGCCAGGGCTCCCCACGAGCCCACGTGTCCCGCTCGGCGAACGGAGCTGGAGCGTGAAAAGCAAGCCGGGCGGAGGGGAGCGCTTGGGTTACAGCCGGGAGCAGCCACAGCGGGGCTGGAGAGGGCTCTGACAGCTCCTGGCTGCTCCCTGGGCAGCGATATCTCCAGATCTCTTACAAATAAATATCATTGCTCATTATCTCGGCATTAAAGTTACATGCTGGGCGAGATGGGCACTGAGCTTTCTCTCGCTAATCTAAAACGGATGCCAGCCCTTCCATTATTAATCTCCCAGGTCCCTGCTGCTCCACCGCTGCCAGCTCTGGCACTGCCACCCCAGCTCCCCACAGGACAGGGGACAGTGGAGCAGCTCGACAGCCCCTCTGTGCTTGTTCACACGTGGCCTGGCAGCTTCACACCCCGGCTCCTGGGAGGGGTAAAGCCTCCTCCAGTGCCAGGGCTGGGAGTTTCCCGAGGTTTGGCTTTGCTGACCCCATTTGCACGTGGCAAAGATGGGCAGTGGGGACAGTGGAGGTTCCCCACGCCACGGCAGCACAGGGTGCAAGGAGCCTCAAGAGCATCCAGGAGAGCTCTCCCCAAACCTTCACCTCGACAAGGCTGGTGGCTGCAGACCTGCTAAGAGAGGCGCAGGGAAGATCCCTGCAAGAAAACCTCCTGGCACGAGCAAAACCGAGACCAAAACCCCTTGGTGGTTGTGCTCACCCCAAGAGCAGCACCCCGATGTGCCACAGACCGGATCACGAGCCGGGAGCACGCGCCTCGCCAGGCACCGAGCGGGTTTGACGCCCACATCCTGCCGTGTCCCGGGCTCCTGCTCCAGCCTGGCATGGAGCTGAGCTGCTGCAGGATGTGGCAGGGCACTGCCCAGCTGCCCACGCACACCAGCGTGGCGGCAGCCGCTTCCTGCGATGCCAGAGGACCGTGAGTCACCGGCACGGAGCTGCACAACTCGTCCTGGCCCTCTCTGCAGCTGCAGCACAGGGCCCAGCAGCCGCTTCAGGGCAGGTGTGGATGGCACAGCCACGGGAGATGGGCTCGTCCCTGCTGCCAACAGCACACGGCAGCCCTGATGCCCAGAGAGCTCAAACTGGACTGCTAAATATTGATCCTGCACAGAGAGAATCCCCCGAAGTCCGAGCAACAGGAAGTCTCCCTTCCCCTGATCACACACAGATGGACCAGGGGAGAAACAGAAGCAGCTTTTCCCATTTCCCCAGGGTTAGTGCCTGAGGCATCCCCCCAGTTCCCATGAAATCACCCACCAGAACCCCAGGTCACAGTGAGGTGACAGCACCCATCACCCTGGCTGCTCCCTTCCCTCCATTTCTCCTTTTCAAGAGAACACTTAAACTTCAGCCCTTTCATTATTTACACCAGACTCTGACCTGGCATCCTCGTGGCTCCTGATCCTTCCCGTCACATCTCACCAGCCCCCGGCCATGCTCCCACCATCCCCACGGGGTGAGGGTTCCTCGTGCCAAGCTCTCTCTTGCCAAGGGGGACGTTTCGTGGCTGCCCTGACGTCAGGCAGCTGCGTCAGGGAAATGAATGTGGATTTCAACATCCTTTGGTTCATCAGCTGCTCCTTTCGACATCCCCACGGTAAACCCCCAAGAAAAGCACACCCCGTCACTCCCCCGTATTCCTCCTTCTGCTCACTTGGCTTCATTCAGGAGAGTGTTTGTCGCCTCCAAATAAATATTTATTAACCGAGCTGCAGGTGTCTGGGGCTTCCCACCTCCTCTGCTCTCAGCTGCGCTGACACCGGAGCGGTGCCGAGCTCCCAGATGTCAGCTGGGAGCAGCTCCGGGAGCGTTCCTGCCGCCTGCTTTGAGCCCAGGATCCAAAGAGCTGCTCCAGTCTTCCAGCTAATCCCAGCAGGAATGCCCTGGCAGCACGAGTGGATCCAGGGGATGATGGATGAAAAGGTGGTGGTGGTGGGAGCCTTCCTTGGGCTTCTCCTCTTGGTAAAGTCATGGATAGAGGGAAGGGACGCAAAGTCCAACGCCAAGGGTCACTCCTGCAGGACCGACCCCTGCCCAGCTCTGCCACTGCAAATGTGGGATAAAGACTTCCTGAGCAACAGGGAAATGGGAGGAAAAAAGAAAAAGAGGAGAGAGTCCCAAGCGGACTGCCTGCAGCACAGAGCGGTTCGGCTGTGGGAATGGAAACCTTCCCAAGCCGCATCCCCGGGCAGCCCTGATCCCCAGCCAAGGGACAGCGGGAGCCACGAGAGAAGGGAAAGCAGGAACCCGAGAGTTAGTGGTCCACCACAGCGGGGAGATGCTTATGCCAAGGACAGCATGTAGAAGGGACACAGGGGTCCCTGTCCCCTCTGGGGACAGCCCAAGGCCACCACGCCGGCCCTTGACGCACAAAGCAAAGGGATTTGGGCACCTCCAGTGCCCTTGGGGACACCGCTGGGCTCCTGTCCAGCACAGCCTCCCGCCCGGGGTGATGATAAATCCGAGACTGGGAAACGCTCAGACGCTGCCACAGACACGGGGAGCATTTTCACAGTCTGGCCTCCTCCCTCCGTCCCCTGTCACCGCCGTCACCGCGTCCCCTCGCTCCCTCCCACCCCTTTCGAATTAGCAGCCATCGACCTCCTCCCCCTGCGGAGCTGACATTAATCCGGCGATGTTTGTTTAACAACAGTTCCCATTGATCTGTAGCCTGATCCTCCGAGTCAATACAGGCTTTTGCCAGGGTCTGGAGTGCAGGATCCGGCTCTGGAGTGGCCCAGCAAGAGCCAGGCTGTGCAGGCTGATAGGATCAGATGCTGTCAGTGCTGCTCTGGGACCCATTAGCTTTAATTAGCTGATGATGCTGTAGAGGCCACATAAAACAATGAAGGGGATTGATCCCCCGTGTAACACTATTGACAGTGGAGCTGCATCTGGGATCAGTTTGGTGCCGGATGCATCTGTAGGGTCTATAAAACCAAGGCCTGTTTTCTTTTTCTGGTCGTGGGGGGCGTTTTTTAGCTTTAATTATAAAATCCCGTCATGGTAGGGCTGCCAGGTTAAAAGCAAGAGAGGAAAAAAAAAAAGGGAAAAAAGTCAGGGAGCAGGGGAGCCCTGTGTGGTTAGGGCACATCCAAGCACTGCCACCTCCCTCGCTGCCACAGACCCTCCTGTGGATTGCACACGCCGGTCATTAGGTCATTAAGGCACTGCTTCCAGGTCACTGTCATTATCCCGTTTGGAAAACAGGCCATCAGCTCTCCGTGTCCTCTGCTCTGAAGGGCACACCAGTCCCTGAACCACCTGCGTTCTGCAAAGCCCTTTCCCTCTGCAGTGTCACCCATCACACCTGCAAAGCTCCTTTCCTTCCCTCTCCAGTGTCACCCACCACACCTGCAAAACCCTTTCCTTTCTAGTGTCACCCACCACAGCTGCATAGCCCTTCCCTCTCCAGTGTCACCCACCACACCTGCAAAACCCTTTCCTTTCTAGTGTCACCCACCACAGCTGCATAGCCCTTCCCTCTCCAGTGTCACCCACACCTGCAGCAAGGAACCAGGGTGCCCTGAGGACCACAGAGGGAACCCCAAAACACCGGGATATCGCTGGATAACACCGGGAATTCCACTTTCAACTCCCCTGCTGCAATGAGAGACACTGAGGTTGGAAGAGACCTGAAGATCATCCAGCTGGGCATCTCCATGTGCCCACACCCCGTGGGCATTTCTCCTGGGGGGCTGAGATGCTGGCAGGCAAATGTCTTTATGCCCCAGGTACTCCCTTATGAACGAAGAAATCCCAGCGGGATGAGCCCACAGGCATTACAAGCACACAAGAGTGCAGTGAGAACCTCCCCAGGCACCTCCCAGAGCACTGGGGAATCACAGAGGTTTCACCTCCCACAAACCCCATCCTCCAGCCTCCAGCATCAGGCAGATGCAGCAGCACATCCCTGCTGAGCTACAGCTCAGGGATGCCAGTCCAGAAACAGATCCAGGACATGAAAACCCACCCGAGCAGGCAGCGAGTTTTCCAGAAGGGTGCGAAGAGGAGGATTTGCACAGGGAGCACAGGAGGACCACAGCAGAGCTGAGGACCACAGGAAAGCATCCCTGACCAGAGCAGAGCATCCCTGATCACAGAAAAGTATCCTGGATCACAGCAGAGCATTCCTGACCACAGGAAAGCATCCCTGACCACAGCAGAGCATCCTTGCTCACAGAAAAGCATCCCGGATCACAGCAGAGCATCCCTGCAGAGGTCAATCCTTGAGGGTCCCTGGAGCCCTCTCTACGCACGGCAGCTACAAAAACTCCCTCAAAACTCTCCAAAAAGGGGAGGCAGAGAAAACTCAGCCCCTCAGCCCTCTGGGGCAGGCAGTTTGAAGGCCGAGTGCAGCGTCAGGGCACGGACTATCCAGGCAGGCAAGGCATGGAGCGGGCAGGGAGGCGGGCAGGGTGTCGGGGCCAGCGCGCCGTGCCGGGGGGAGCGCATGCCAGCCCTGCCGGCTGACACCCCGGCCTAACACTTTCCAGATGTGGCCGCAGGAAGACAGAAGCAGAGCTGTTCCCTGCTGAGGAAGCTGGAAACGCTCGGAGATAATGTGGAATTCCTGAACGGGAGCCAGCGCCGGGCCGGGGCTGGGGCGCAGGGACAGCCAGGGAGAGGCAGCGCGCCGGGGCCGGCACAAAACTCCTCTCTCTTTGTGTGTGTGTGTGTGTGTGTGTGTGTGTGTGTTTTATTTCGGGAACTCTGCATGTAAAAGCCCTTAATTTATACGCTGTGTGGGTTGCCGGCTGTACCCAACAAATGGAACATTTTCTCCATCCCCTTGTGAGTGTGATAAACAGCCGCTGCGCACAGAGGGAACAGAGCCTTTTTCTTCCCCGTGATAAATACGATCCCAAGCTCCTTGGCTTGCAGATTATTATTTTTTCCTCTTCTCCAAGAGGGAGGCCTCGGCTCCCTCGCCAGGTAGCCGGCCCAGCAGCTGGCAGGAGAGCAGTGGGTGCTGCTGGGTCCTGCCTGGCTCACCCTGCGACCTCTTCCTCCCCGAGCAGGGACGGAGGTGACAATCCTGTGACAATCCACCAGACACCCACAGGGAGCACACACCAGGCACAGATGGGCACCCAGCCACTCCTTTCCCACTGTAGTTTCCTCTCGAGGGTGCTAGAGACACTGAGGTTGGAAAAGACCTGAAGATCATGCAGCTGGGCGTCTCTGCGTGCCCACACCACGTGGGGATTTCTCCTGGGGGCCCGAGATGCTGGCACAGTGGCACCCACAGCCACGCCAAGCAGCTCCCTGAGGAGCACCCATTTCATGCCCAAACTCTGCCCAGTTCCTGGCTGAAAGAAACTTCAGAGAGCTGAAGCACAGGAAGAGTAAACTTTCATCCAAAATCAGGAGTTTTCTCCCATTTCTGGCCCGGGCAGATATCTCGGACAAACAGCATTTCCTGTGGTATTTCAACACTTTTTTCAAACCAGTCTTTTCTCAGAGAGAGCAATTTGAGAATGACTTCCAGGGACGTGGATGGGCTTTGGAGCAGGCCCAAGAGGAGAACAACCACAGGGAACCAGGAGGGTCTCCTGGAGCATCACTCAGGTTCAGCTCAGCTGGCATGAGGGGCCAAAACGGGGCTGGCACAGGGACAGGGACCACACAGCAAAGCACTGATGAATTCAGCCAGGAGCCCTACACGTCTCCACGTTGGCAGCCTGTGGAAATTGGGGTACCCCAAGTGGGGTGATGGTTCTTCTCACTTGTAATCCAGTGGATGGGGAGCTCAGCCCATTGTTCTGCCAGGTTGGTTTATTAAATGTTTCCAAAAAATACGGGGGGATGCTGCTTGAGGTAACTTTGGGTGCAGCACTGGGGAGACATTGGCATTGTGGTTTTGCCACCCATTTCCTTATGGGCATCAGTGGGAATGGGATGGCTCAAGGACCATGTAGAGGATGGGGCAACATCAGCTCAAGGGATGCTCTGGGGTCCTCCACTCAGGCAGCTGGTGATGCTTTAGTCCAAAACTCCTCTTGTGGCCCTGGGTGACAGCTGAGGGGTCTCCTGTGCACTCTAAGAAAACATTTCTGAGTGCGCCCCCCAGCCTGTCCCCCAGAAAGTCATGACAGAATAGGCTAAAAAAGGCAATTTCTCCCCAACAGTCCCTTGGTGACCATAAAGGGGCTTCAGCCAGTAACACCCAAACACCCCCAGGAGCCCTCTGGAGAGCTGGAGCTGAGCAGGGAGACCCTGAGAAGCAGCCTGAGAACAGGGACTACCCCCTGCCCTTCCCACCTGTGCATCCAGGGATCTCTACAATGACACCGACATGGATCCTGTCCCCATCACCCCAAGGCTGAGCAGCACCCAGACCTCCCCAGCTCCTCCGGGGACGCCCATTCCGTATGGATTTTCCACACCAGCTACATCCTTATTCCCTCCAGGGACAGGCCATGGGGAATGGCTGCTCCTCAGCCGTGCCTCCCACCCTCCCCTTGGCCATGTGGGTGGGCAGGGGCGAGGGGAGCCCAAGGGCAGAGCTTCCCAGTAACCATTTTCCCGACAGATCCCGTGGCTCCCCTTTTAACCTCTGCTAGCGAGCCGAAGCCCTTGAATTACCCACGCCAGCGCACCCCCACCTCCCTGCGGCCCTGCCAAGCCCCCAGAGCCCCCACGGGAANCCCCTGCCAAGCCACCAGAGCCCCCACGGGAACGGCTGCCCAGCCCCCCAGCCCAGCCCTGCCGGCGCCCCTGGACGCGGACAGGCAGCAGAGCTGATGCTGATGGGCATGAAGGTCAGCGGGCAGGGAAGGTCGGCTCCGGCAGCGCCCCGCGGGCAGCAGCGCCCGCTCCCTGCCCTGCCCGCGCCGCCCCGGCCCTTCCCAAACCCGTCCCGGGGGGCTGCTAGGGCACGGCTCAAATAAAAACCTTGGGAACGCATCGCTGGGGGATCGGGAGGGGAAAGCACAGCCACGTTCTGCGCTCACTCAGCGGCGCTGCCGGTGCCGCCGCTCCCTCCCCTGCTGCCGCTGCCACTGCGGAAGCCAAACTGGTTGGCTGGCAGCTGCTCTCCTGCCGCTCTCCAGAGGTTGTCTCAGTCTCTGGCAAGCTCTTGGAGCAATGGGATGACCCAGGATGCTGTTTGCCACAGGCAGGGCGTGATTCAGAATGATTTGATGCATCCAGCATGGGCAGTGACCTTCCAGCCAGCCACAGCTGTCCCGTTCTGTATTTCCCCCATTCACTGCTGGGGGAAACTGAGGCATGGAATGACCCTACCAAGGCTAAAAACCAACTGGGCAACAACCCACGTTACCACACTGCCCACTCCCCCCACAGCAACCCCACCTCTGGGTGGCTGCACACCCCCTCGGCAGTGTGAGCCCAGCGAGAAGAGCCGTGCCCCCAGTGCTGTTCCCGACCACTGCAGACCCCCAGAGCTGTGCCCAAGTGTCTCCTGCGCTGTCCCCCGCGTTCCTGTCAGGGCAGAGAGGGTGCCAGGCTCAGGAGTGCCACACAGCCCCCACCCCTGCCTGCCTGGCTGCACGTGTGCACACACGCGTGCAAGAGAGCCGCCCGTAATCCCCCTCACATCTGCTCTTCCCCGCCCAGGAGCCATCCCGGCACCCACCGGGCACGGAAATCCCTCAGTTCCTCACACAGCAAAGGTTGGGATGGCATGAACTCCTTCCCAGCCCAGCTCCAGGATTCCCAGCACCCCACGGAGTTTGCAAGGGAGACACAACGGCCAAGCTGGCCTTGGCTGGATGGGGGAGAGGAAAGCCACACATCCTCGGGCACAGAGGTGGGAAGGAGCCCGGCATCCAAGCGGGATGAAAATCCCAGCCTTGCTGCTCTACCCTTCCGTCTCCCCACCTTTCGAGGTGGGTTCAGCCGCTCCCCTGTCTCTGGAAGCAAAACACAGCCCTGAGGAGAAGGACAAAGCCACCGCGTGTCCCATTCCTGCTCCGACACGTCCTCCGGCCGGCGCGTGAGCGACGGGGGCTCAGCCCAGGCTGTCGCCTGTGATTTGTGGCGTTAATATTCCAGGGGAGGGACACGAAGGGGTGACAACGGCAGCGGACAGCCAGCTCTCGGAGGGTCATAGCTGAAGGCAAAGCAGTCACACTGATGGATCCCAGGATCTGGGGTGGCAGAGGGTGGAGGAGGAGAGGAGAGAGGAGAGAAGAGAGAAGAGAGAAGAGAGAGGAGAGAGGAGAGAGGAGAGAGGAAAGAGGAGAGAGGAGAGAGGAGAGAAGGTGAGCAAGAGGCTGCATGGTGTTTCATCTCCAACTGGGCTTAAAACCATGACAGTATATAAAAACACTGCTGCCCCTGTAGGTGCCAAAAATGCTCTGCTCTCATTTTGAAATCAGGTAATTTGACAGTGNAGAGAGGATAAGGAGGGAGGAGAAAGCAGGTGAGGAAGGGTGGCTAACAGCAGAAACGCACAATTCTGCCGCTACATGAGCTTGTTACAGTTTAGAGATGGAGCAGCAGCACCCCAGAGAGGGACCAGGACGGCAGGAGAGCCCCGCTGCTCCCGAAGGATCGCTCCCAACACTGGGAACA
>VZRQ01005524.1:80592-99966 GCA_013397975.1 Machaerirhynchus nigripectus | reverse complement strand
GAGCCGAGCCGAGCCGACTCGACAGCCGGAGCCCTTTTTAAGACCTGCAACCCTTGAGAGGCTTAAGGACAAGAATATCTCGATTATCCGCGCCCGCAGCCCCCGAGCAGCCCCAGCTTAAAGGCCGGGAATTACCGGCGGGGCCACCGCGGGCCCCTCGCTGGCGACCCCCCACCGCCGCCGGCTGCGCCTCTGCTTGCAGGGGATGACAAATCCCCACCAACCCCCCCACCAGCCACCACCCCATCTCCTCCCCGGCGCTTTTCACACCTCCCATCAGCAGCCAGGCATGTGCGGCTGGCGGCCAGCCACAGCCCCGGCCTGCCGCGGAGCCCAGACAGGAACATTTTGCTGGGAAAAGGGCAATTTAATTATCCCGTTCTTCTGTTTCACGACAACACAGGAACACGCTGCTCAGACACGGAGAGTGCCGCGCAGGCAAACAGCAATCCCGCCTGCAGCTTCCCGGAGACGGCTCCTGGCTGCCTGCTGGAAAAGAAGGACCAGCAAAGGCAAGCATCGATGGGGTTAAAGCAAAGCCCCCAAACCTCCAGGTTTTCCAAGAGTCCAAAGAAGCAGGGAAAAATGTTCTTGCTGTCCAGCTGCAATGCTTCTTCCGAGCTCAAAGTGAGCTCTGAGTGTCATCTGGGGGCTGTTTGGCCACGCCGGTCTATTTTTACAGGGGAAAATGGTATTTTGAAGGGGAAGGTTGAGCAGAAGAGGAAGAGATATTAAAAATACTGCAGCCCTCTGTGGGGAGATCAAACTTCACTGAATTCAGCCAGACTTCACAAACCATGTCTGACCTTCCAAAGCACCACTTAGCAGACAATTGACTACTAAAATATATGAAATAATAGAAAATTTATTCAAAACCACCCCTTAAACTTGGCCTTATCCATGGAGGACAAGGGGTGAAGGCAGGAGCCTGGTGTCTGTCCCGGTGGGGGGGGTGGGGGGTTGGAGCTGGGGCCATGCCGTGCTGGATCTGCTCTGTCCCCCGTGAGGGACACAGGGACAGAGAATGCTGCCAGGAGCAGCTCCTGTTCCATGGTGTGGGCAGGAGAATCCCGGGATCCCAGCTGGGCTGGGTGAGGAGCAGCACGTGTGCCTGGTGTTTGTTGTGACAGCAGCCCCATTAACACCCAGGAGCCAAGCTGCCTTCCCAAGGACACGGCACAGACACTCTAATTAGTACTTTAACCCTAATTAGTGCGTTAATGAAACTCGTTGGCTGGGTGAGAGCAGGTGTGAGAGGATGGAGGGGGAGCTGCCGTGTCCTCTGGCTGAGCCAGCTCTGTCCCAGCTGCCCAGGTGCCTCTGCCACAAGAGCTGCAGGGGGACAGCAAATCAGTGGCAGAAGGAATAAAGTGATTTCCCAGGTAGAAAAGTCACAAAAGGAGGGAGGAGGAGGAGGAAACAAATTGGTGTGGGGCACACATACGTGCCAGCTCAATCCCTCCAGCCACCCAGAAGCCTGGCACGGGGAAGTTCCCACGCCCCGGTGAAACTCGGTGACAATCCCAGCGATGAGCTGGCACGTCCTGGGCACGGGAAAATTACCTGGCAGCCTGGCTCACAAACAGGTGACAAACAGCGAGCTCTCTGCCCACCCAGGAGGGCTGGCAGTGGCACTTTGGGGACGCAGAGCCGCAGGGGAGCCCCGGGAGCTTCCCTCCAGGGTCCCCTCAAGCGGCAATTTGCACTCTCACGGGTCCTCTGGTTACATCTTGCCTCCCTTTCCCCCGCTCCAGGAGCAGAAGGCTCAGGCTGCCGGCCCGGCAGGTCAGGAGCGATGTCAGACAGCGGAGCACCCGATGTGACAGAGGACGCCCCGTGGCCAACTCCTGACACCAGGCTGGGTGACAAAAGGCATTTCTCTGCTGGGAGAAAGCTGTCCCCCCCGTGCCTGCTGGGGAGCAGCCAGAGCTCTGCTGTTCGCAGGGCCGGCCAGCCGTGCATCACCAGCTCCATCCACCCTCTCCCCTCTCCCCTCCTGCAGCCGGGGAAGGTCGGGTCAAGCTGCCCCTGCACTGCCCCGGCCCCAGGCAGGTGCTCAGCGTGGCAGCCCCGGTCAGCCCGCGGTGCCCCGAGGCCCGGGCTGGCTGGCTGGCTCACGTTAACCAGCTCCGATGGGCGCTCAGGACAGCTCTGATAGATGCTCAGCACAGCCACAGCAGGGAATGTCCCCGCCTGGGCACACCTGCCCTCGCTGTGACAGCGGGGCGCCACGGGGGAACAGGCCCTGTGACCGCCGGCTGACCCCTGGTCAGAGTGACCCCACACCTGAGCCGGTGGCCAGGGGCGCCGGCAGCGCAGCTCCACCTGCTCCCTGCCCTGCATCCCTTCCCTGCATCCCTTCCCGGCCCCACAACGGCTGCGGCGTTATCGGGGCCGCCCCCACGCACAGGCTGAAGCAAAACCCCTCCAAAGCGCACCTCCCACCCCTCCACCTCCTCTCCCTCGGCGTTTGCACATGGGCTTTCATCATCCCCTCCGCAGCTCTGCTGCACGACCCCGGCCACGCGCGTCCCTACGAGTGTCTGAATGGGAAACGAGCAACAGGAGTCCAGACTTCAAGGACCGTCGGCTTGAGATGTCATTCGGGTTGTTTTTTCTTAATCAGACCCATTGTCAACCCACAAAAATGCGCCTCTGACACCCTGGGGATGCGCATTCCTGACGCTGTCTCAGGAGCAGCACAAATGCAGATGATTCAGCTCCAAAATTATCAGCAGTGGGATGCAAGCCTGCGAGCAGATCCCTGGCTATTCCTGGGCAAAAGCTCGAAGCCGCCCTTGCTTCTCTCTCCTCCTCCCGAAATAAGCGGAGAATATATTCCATACTCCCTCATTTTCCGCTGCGAGCACATTCCTGCCTCTCCCAGCCCTGCAGGAAGGGAATGGGGATGGCTGCCCCGCTCCCGGGCCATGGCTTTCTTTGCTGGCTGGCATCCTGGCATGCCAGCAGTGCCAGGAAGGACAAACACGACCCAAACACGGCCCCGTTGGCCTTTCCCATCTGCCAGGAGGGTTTGTCCCGACTCCTGCCGGGCTCGGGCGGCGGCGCGGTGCTGCTGCTGCTATTTTCTCCTTGTTTTCCTAGACATTGACACTTCCTCCCTGCACCCACAGGATGGTTTCCAGGCTTCAATTCTCTTCCCTATGGCAACAAAAACCCAGCCAGGAAACCTCAACCCACTCGCCCAACTCTCTGGCAGGGGAGGGAGGTGGGGGAAGCTCCAGCCCCTCCGGGCTGGTCACTCCAGCTCCACACAAAACTATTTGAAAGCAAAACTTTGGTGACAATCACAAAGCAAAGGCGCTACGGGTGTGGCTCACCTGGGTGCAAGGTGCCCAGGGGTGTCACCAGACCCCCAGGTGAGCAGGGGGAACACCAGAATGATGGGATTTGCAGAACTCCCTGTTGAATCTCCACCCCAGCCCAGCCAGGGCTGGATCCTCTGGGATACTGGGCTGATACTGGACTGATCCAGGCTGCAGCTCCCCTGCTCCAACGGCATCCCAGGGATGCTGCTCCATGCACACACTGCTCCTAAAATACCCAATTTGTTCGTCAGGGAAAGGCCAGAGCAAGGAGTGGGTGTTGAAGAGGAAACGGGGAGGAAGGATGAGAGAGCAAACAAATCATATCAGCTCAAATCAAAGCAGGCCACGGAAATGATTACGCTTAAGCTTTTCACGCCTGGTTAATTTTTTTATTATTCAAACAAATTCCTGGTTTTGTTTTGCCTCCTTGAAGGAAGAAGCAGAGGGGAGAGAGCTCCTTCAGCAATCCCAGATAATAACCACTGGGAAAAAAGGCTTCCTGATCAAACAATGGGAGACAATTAGCATGAGCCAGGGTGCCGGAGCATCTTTAACCTACCCTGCCTTGTCAAAACAAAAACAGAAACATTTTGTGGGGAAGAGGGCTGAAATTAGGGACTTTTTTGGGTCGGGAAGGCTGCACCCCCCGGCACTGCATTGTGCACTTTGCTGCCACAGCAAAAGACATCGGGGGATCTCCAGGGAAAACTGGGCGAGGGGTGGGATCCAAGGGTGCGCAGTGAGTCCGAGCAGAGAGGACACCCTGAGCAGGCAGGATGTGACCCTGAGCTGGCTGCTGGACTCTCAACCCCTTCCCCATCCCTGTTTTCTGCTGTGTCTCTGCTCAGGACTCCAGTGTCTTTGCTTTTCCCCAGTGCTCACACAAAGCCACCCACCAGCCTCAGAAGGGTTTTCTCCCTCCAGGACAATTCTCCAAGGCCAGCAGAGGGATGAAGCCCTTCCAAAGCCACCAAGCAGCAGCTGAGATGCTTCTCCAGCTGCTGAGCCCGAGGAGGAGCAGCCTCTCCCCCTCTCCAGCCGCTGCTCCTTTAACTGCGCTGTCAGAGAAAACACCCGCGCTGCAAATCCAACTGTGCGTCATTCAGCTCTCATTTTGATTGTTAAAAATTCATTAATGAGAGCAGATTGGTATTATATCGCTGCCTTAATTAAAGAGGGCTACGGAACAGCATTTTAAACAGCAATGTCATTTTCTAATTGACACAGCTACATTATAAAGAAAAATACTTAAACAGAACTTGAAACCGAGCCGGTTTCTTCTGATGGCAGAGCTCATTTTGGCTTCAATTTTTAATCTGCTCGTAAAATATTTACGGGCAAGGGAAGGGATAATGTTTCTCCAGGTGTACAGTTCCTCTCCTCTGGCCCAGGCCCCCATGAGGCTGGCGAGGGAGGAAGGCTCCAGCATCCAGGGAAGCTGCTGCTCCATCCTCCTCATGCACGATCCCTGCATCCCTTCCTAAGCCCCAGGAGATTGGGAGACCCCAAGTCCTGCTCAAGTCACTGCTCCACCTGCATCCTTGCAGCTAAATCCCACTGGGTAGGAGCGGGAAATGTGCTTTTTTTTGCTGCTTTTCTTGGGCCGAGCATTTCTTCCCCACCAAGGGCAGAGGGATGACAGGGACGAGCACACTTGTACCTGAGGCAGGTTCCAGAACCGGCTGGGTCCCTGTAGGCTTGGTGGGGAGGCACAGGAATGTGGGACGGGGACGCAGGACAGCTCAGGCCAAAAGCATCCCATGTCAAGGCCACGTCCAGACACTGGATCTCCCCCTCTCACATGCAGACACTCAACACCTTCCTCCCCTTTTTAATGTGTTTCTGTACACAAACCCCCTATGGCCAGCAGCTAACTCCATGTATTTAGGAGCGCAGACTCCTCCTGTTTTCCATTTAGGAAAAAATCTGGTCACCACTTCAAGCAAATCAGGGAAGAGAGCAGCTCCGTACGGCCGGACGCGAATTCCTTCGCGAGGCAGCGCGTCCCCCTCTCCCCACCCCGCACGCAGCAGCCTGGGAAAGCAGCCCCTGCTCACGCCAGCAGGAGATTTTTTCCACCAGCATTAGTGGAAATTCGTGGCATTAGTCCACGCCTGCGTTTCGCCAGCCAGCCGGAGTGAACTCATCGCGAAGCCGCCCGCACGCCAAGTCCATTGAAACCGGTAGCGCTGCGCTTTGGCCACCGCGCTCAGAACAAGCACGAGGGCAGGGTGAGCCAGAGGACAGGTTGCTCAGAGGCTTAAACTCTGGATCTAACTCCCACTAGCATTCCAGAAGACCTTCCAGATCCCAGAGCCACCCTCTGCCCTGCCTCAGTTTCCCTTCTTGCCGGCTGCCTTGTTCCAGGCGCTTTTACGGCATCCCCAGCCTGAGGGGTGCAGGGGCTGGGGGGACGCTCCCAGGGCTTTGGAGCGTCCCTCACACTCTGCCTGTTCACGACAATTTCCAAAAGCAAAACATCAGCAGCCCCGCAGGGTGCCTTGGCATGGCTGTGCTGTTTTTCAAAGGGGAAAAAATCTGGAAAACCAACAGGAGGGGAAACATCAACTTCTGGGCGCCTCCTCCTCGGAGCGCTGCTCACCTCCACACCCCATGGATGCCCGCATCCATGTGGGAAGCAAAAAGCGGGAGCTGGCACCACACAGGAGTTGCCCAGAGAGGCGGCAACACGCCCACCCCGCTGCTGGAGTGCAGTCCCACCCCTTCCCCACCCAAGCATCCCACTGCCACCGTCCTTCCCGCGTCCCCGGCTCCCGTGGCTTCCCCTCCTGTCGCGAGAGGCTGAGGCTGTCCAGCTGGCTCGTGGAGGATCTGGCCAGGCTGTTTAATCAGGGAGAGCGATTCGGCCGTAATTTCTTCTGATAAAGTATTACAGATGCTGCATTTCGAGCCATCTGGCAGCAGCCCGCGTTTCCTGCCTCTGCTTCTCGCGCTCTTAGGAGGAGAGGGGAGAGAGGGATCAAAAATGAAAGGCAGGATGGCAGGGAGGGCTGTAGCGGGATGGGAAGGGGAGCAGGGCAGGAATTCCCAACTCCCATCCCTCCCGAAGCCACACTGCCCATCCCGCAGGCGCTGCTCAGCCAAGGATGGGATGAGTGAAGAGCACATCAACGCCCCCAGGAAGAGCAGAGCAAGTGGGCCTGGAGCTGCCAAAAGCCAGGGCAAGGACAGAGCCCTCAGACCATCCTCCTCAGCTGGAAAACCCTCCTGGAAGGGCGAAATCCCCTTCTCCCTGCCTGCCCCACGCTTCAGCCCCAGCACAGGCAGCGATGAGGATCCCCCAAACCCTCGACTCCGGTCAGAACATCGGGAAAACCATCCACATCCAAAATCCGAGTCCGTCCAGCCTCAGACCAGCGAGTGATCCACCCTGAGCCGAGCAATCCGGCGGCGCAGGGGGAGGCTCTGCAAACAAGAGGCAGCTCCTTCGGATTTAGCCGAGCCTGAGCAGAACCGCATTAAAAATAACTGAGGGGAAGGGCTCGCACTTCATTACCCGCGACAGAACTGGGTCTTGGTCACGCCAAGGATCTGCCGGGAGAGCCCTCCCGGCCCCGCCTCGCGCCGCTCAGGTGTGAAGCCAAAGTGGTGGGAGCAGGGGGGCGCAGGGGGCTTTATTCCCCACTTCTCCCCCGAGCTGCTGCTGCAAAATGTACAAATCCCTTGTGCCCAGCACTCCCCGCATCCCCGCTCTCAGGAGAGCATCCCGGGGAGGTGGGGACGGCGCTCCAGGAGGGCTGGGCAGCACACGAGAGGCAGCAGAGACGCTCCTGGGCTTGCAAAAATCCCTTGGCAGAGGGCTCCTGGGATGCGTGGGATCAAAGCCCTGGAGTTTCTTTGTGAACCACAGAGAGTTAAAGGCTGGCCAAGGCCCCGCAGCACGAGCTTTATGCATATGTAGCCAACGTAATACAATTATACATTAATCTATAACTAACAGCCACGGTAATACAACATTACAGTAGGTAGATTATCCCATCTCCTGTCATTTATTATTGTTATTTGTAATCCATTAGTGTCCAGAGCTGGACTGGGGTCAGAGTGCAGTGTCCTGGCACGCTTTCGCTTGCCCTGGCAGCAGGAGCGGGAGGATGGCAGACCCTCCTGCTATGGGGCCAAATCCTGCCCCCACAATGAGTCCTGCAGAGATCTGCCTCCCTGTTGGCACTGGGACAGCCTTCAGGGCTTGAGTTCCCAGTGGGATACATCCACCAGCACTGGATAAAGCCACCATGGCTTTGCCCACCACTCCCTGCCCTGAAACGCTGGGGCCAAACGGGGTGAGGGGCTCAGCAGGTATCTGGGAGGGGAATCTGCCAGCCCTGGGGCCAGACCACTGCCACACCATCACCGTGGAGCCACTCCAGGTGCCTTTGAGGAGAGGGAACAAAGCCCAACTGGTTCCACGCAGCCACCAGTTAATCTTGATCGACACCACCCTCCGGAGTGAGTCACCCACCCGAAGTCAATTTACATTTTTATTAAATCACACGGGAAAATTAGGAGTGTCATTACTTCTCTCTCATTCAACACACGGGTTCTGTGTTCCCCCACCACTCACCGTGTGGGAAAACACCCCGGCATCTCCGGTTTAACTCTTTCTTCCCGGCGCTCCCCAGCCCCAAGCAGCCCTTTTTGCATAGCCTGGAACTAAATCAGGCTGGTCTTTGCGGGAGGGAAACCAGATCCCTCGAGGGAAACTGTGACAGCTGGAGATGCTGCTGCCCGGGGAAGGAGGATTGGGTGCATTCCTGGACACCCCAGGCAGTGCCACAGGCAGCGATCCAGACCCTCGAGGGACCTCCTGGGTTCAACCAGCTCTGTTCGTGTCCCTCGTGCCACCACCACAGCCCCTGCACGAAGCTGGATCCCTGGGAGGGAAAGGCAGATCCATCTGCACCGCAGCAGCCGGGGGATGAACGCACGTTTCTATCCCTCCTTAAACCCACCCCACCCTGCCGTGTCTGCTGCACACAGGATTATATCATCCTGCAACGCAGGCAGCTAAATTCAACTGCCATTTATTTATGGTTCCCACATGATGCAAGCGGATCTGCGGGAGAGCAGGGAACGGATCTTCGGAGAAGGGATAAAACCCAGCGCGTGCACAAGCCAGACCAAAGGGCTTCACCACGGAGCGGCACGTGAATCCTGTGGCTGCTCAGTGGGCTAAAACAAGAGGAAAGGTCTCCTGACACTGCCTGAATTAATATTTGCTTGAAGGGAAAGCCCAAAAGCTCCCACTGGGATCAGGACTCCGTCCTGCTGGGGACTGGGGTGGAGAGCGCTTGCTCAAAGAGCACTTAAAGGGACTGGGTCAGAAAATTATTACCCCAGGATGAATGCTCCTATCATGGAAGCATTTCCCAAGGATGAATGCTGATTGTTGGCAAAGTCTGATCAATTTGGGCCATATTTCCTGTGGAAGGAGCAAGAGGAAGGAGGGGAATTTCCATCTTGCCATTAAATCCCAAAAATCCTGTCTTTTTCTCCCAAACCAGCACAAAAGCACGG
Organism: Machaerirhynchus nigripectus; assembly: GCA_013397975.1. Lineage (NCBI taxonomy): Eukaryota > Metazoa > Chordata > Aves > Passeriformes > Dicruridae > Machaerirhynchus > Machaerirhynchus nigripectus. Next base: position 91,102 of record VZRQ01005524.1, on the reverse strand, counting down.
TTTGAAATCGCTGCGCTTCCTGCCAGCGGGGAAGACTCCAAGTTTCAACCACACTCTTTGCAATTCAATTAGCTGCATCCTAGGCAAGGGCTGAAATCCCAAAATCTGAGTGATGTGCTCATGGCACAGGGATGTCACAGCACAGGGATGTCAAGGCACAGGGGTCTCATGGCACAGGGATCACATGGCACAGGGATGCTCATGGCATAGGGACATCATGGCACAGGGATCTCATGGCACAGGGATGCTCATGGCACAGGGGTCTCACAGCACAGGGGTCTCATGGCATAGGGACATCATGGCACAGGGATCTCACGGCACAGAGATGCTCATTGCACAGGGATCACATGGCACAGGGATGCTCATGGCACAGGGATGCTCATGGCACAGAGATGCTCACAACAGAGGGATGCTTATGGCACAGGGATGCTCACGGCACAGGGATGCTCATGGCACTGAGATGCTCACGACAGAGGGATGCTCGTGGCACAGGGATGCTCCAAGCCAGCACAGCCCTTTGGGATCACGCAGCTGCCGAGCCCCAAACCCCCCGCTCAGCCCATTCCGTCACCTCCGCAGGATCTGCTGGCTCAGCACGGCAGCGCCTGCCCCCACCCCACAGCTGAGGGAGCAGCCACGAGCAGAGAGAGTCAGGAGAGGGAATTCCCTCTCCAGCGCCGTGCCGAGCCCGCCGCGTCCCCCTCCCATTCCCGGCAGGCGCGCTCCTCCTCGGGGGGCAGCCACGAAGCAACTTCGGATTTCCCAGGCTGCCTGCAAAGGGCCTTTCGCGCATTCCTGCCGTGCTTGCAGCGCTTCTGAAGTCCTGTTTTTCCACTCCAGCAGCCCCCCCTTCCTTGTTTTCCTTCTCCGGCTGCTGACCCAGATTTCATAATGAATGAATCCATGCAGCGCTCGTCAGACTTTAATTATTTTTTCACTTTTTCTCATCATACATTATGCATCAATAATAAAAAAAAAAAACAAAACAAAACAAAACAAAACAAAAACCCCACAAAAANCAGGAGGGCAGTGGGATGCAGGAGAGGAAAGAGATGCAAGATGGCAATGAGATGAACAACTGGCAATGGGATGAAGGATGGCAGTGGGATGCAGGAGGGAAATGGGATGCAGGACAGGAATGGGGACCAGGATGGCAATGAGATGCAGGAGGTAAAAGGGATGCAGGAGGNTCAGAAAAGAACGAGCCATAAAAAACCAACCACAAAAGTTGGGGGTTTAGGGTATGCATAGCGAGAACTGGCCACGTAGCTGCCCTGCTCCTGCCCACAAGTGAGAAGTACACGGTTTGAGTAGGAGGGCAGTGGGATGCAGGAAGGAAATGGGATGCAGGACAGGAATGGGGACCAGGATGGCAATGAGATGCAGGAGGTAAAAGGGATGCAGGAGGGCAGTGGGATGCAGGAGGGCAATGGGACGAACAATGACAGCGGTATGCAGGAGGGAAAGGGGATGAAGGATGGCAATGGGATGCTGAAGGGCAATGGGATACAAGAGGGCAGCAGGATGCAGGAGAGCAATGAGGAGCGGGATGCCAANGAGAAGTACACGGTTTGAGTAGGAGGGCAGTGGGATGCAGGAAGGAAATGGGATGCAGGACAGGAATGGGGACCAGGATGGCAATGAGATGCAGGAGGTAAAAGGGATGCAGGAGGGCAGTGGGATAAACAAGAGCACTGGGATGCAGGAAGGAAATGGGACATGGGATGGCAATGGGATGTAGGATGGCAATGGGATAAAAAAGAGCACCGGGATGCAGGATGGCAGAGGGATGCAGGATGGCAGCGGGATGCAGGATGGCAGAGGGATGCAGGATGGCACTGGGATGCGGGATGGCAGTGGGACATGGGATGGCACTGGGATTCAGAATGGCAGTGGGATGCAGGATGGCACTAGGATGCAGGATGGCAGTGGGATGCAGGATGGCAGAGGGATGCAGGACGGCAGAGGGATGCAGGATGGCACTGGGATGCAGGATGGCAGAGGGACGCAGGACAGCAATGGGATTTAGCACACTGCCCCACGGGGCAGGCTCAGCCCCACAGCCTCACCGGGCCCAGCTCCCCATGCCTCCAGGGGTGCCGTTCCCATGGACCACGCTCCCGGGGCAGGGAATGCCGGGCAGGGAATGCCCACACACCGCGCCTGCCTCCCCGGCCCGAGCGCTCTGCAAACACCCCGGAACGAACGCTGCACTCTGGCAGCCGGGGGAGGTTTTATCAGCCAGCCTGCAGGGCTGAGCACACAGAGACCTCTCCCTCTCCACTCTCAGCTCAGCCCTGGTGCTTCCCAAAGGGTGTCACGGAGCGGAGCACCCCGAGCATCCCCCACGGCTGTGGGGATGCTCCTGTCCTGCAGACATGGAGCTGATTTACGCCCCAGCACCACAAGAGCCGATTTTTGGCACAAACACGGCGATCTCCTCCCAGCAAAGCGGTGCCAGTGGATGAGGTGCTTAAGCACAAACCTAATTCCTGCCCTCCTCCCTGCTCCTCACGCCTGCTGCCAGCGGAAGGCTGGATTATCCCTGTGCCTCCTCTCCGCTCCTGGCTGTTCCTGCCGGCCCAGAGCGCAGCCAGAGATGCTGCCTCCAGTGAGCAGCTGCCCAGGGGTCCGGGAGCTGGAAATGACACCAAAGGCTGCAAAACCGAGGGGTTGACACGAAACAGGCCCTGCTGGAGGAGGCACAGAGGAGCACAGAGCAGGGCAGCCACAGCACAAGCAGGACCAAAGGAAGCTTCCACGGGATCCCGCCAGGAGCTTGGGTGACACTGGGTGAGGGAGCACCCCACCAGCTCTTCCCGGCAGAGCTGGGGCAATGGGGTGGTGAGAACAAACCTCCTCTATTCCCCAGGACCGCAGGGGCTTTGGTGGAAGCCTCCCAGCTCACAACCAGCAGGGTGACGTTGCTTTTCCCAAGGGATAAAATTTTAATCCCTCTGCCTCCCAGGCCTCAGGGAAGTCCCTGAGCCAACATTCTCTCGGGGTGGGCTTGGGGGAAACGCTCAAGGGCTTTGCCAGCTGCACCCACACCTCCCCCTGGCTGAAGACCAACTCTGGACCAATTCTGACCTTTCCAGCTGAAATTCCAGCCCCGCCACATGCACGGGCAGTGCTGTCCTGATTTACGGATGGTCAGGATCTGCCCATCTCTGTGCCAAGCTCTTCCTGCAGCCCTGCCTACGCAAGTCCCTTCAGAAAAAAACAAACCAAAGAACAACACAGGCAAACACAAAAGGCCCTAATTTGATCGTATTCCTCTGAACTAAAAGCACCTTTGACCTAAATTTCCACCACGGGTTGGAATTCACCCTCAGCTGGCAGTGGATTACTGCAGAACAGAGCCGTGTGTGCACGGAGAGATCCAGGACCCTGCTGCCAGCCAGCCCCGGGGCTCTGCCTCCCTTCCCAGCAGAGGGGAAGGAGGGTAGGAACCCCCAGCGCGCCCTACCCAGGCCTAGAAGCGCCGGGGTGTCTCAACTGATGTAAAGTGGAGCCAATTTCACATTATCATATGATATTAGAGCAGCCTACCTCTCTCCTGCAGCCCATGTGCAAAATCCGCGAGCGGAGCTATGAGGAGCATATGGAAAAACATCTCCAAGCACAAACATCCACCTACGGCGGGAGCTGTCGAAAAGTCACAGAGCCTTCCAAGAGAGGGGGATCACAAAAGAGCTTTCAACCAAAAGCAAACAGTCTTGTGTATGTTTTTTTTCCCTCCCAAAAAACACCCAGAGACTGAAGCTTTCCCTAAACACATGCCTTGCATTTTTGCTCCTTCTGGCAGTTTGAAGCGTTTGCTGGTTTTGTTATCAAGGTAACAGCCAGATTTACTCCTGCTCTGTCATTTGGAGCAGCTTTCCATCCCCTCTGAGCCAGCCGGGCTCCCAGAGGTGAGGAGAAGCTCTGACAGAGGCAGGAGGGTTTGGTGGGTGCTCAGGGAGACCGAGCCGACCACGAGCTGCCCCTGCATCCTCTGACTTTGTCAACACCTTTGCAAGAAACTTCCTGGAGAGGAGGGAGAAGGGAGATTACAGAGTGCTGACAAGCTCACGGGATGTTTCTGAGATGCCCTGAAAGCTGTCAGGCTCTGATGAGCCTCCCCCAGGGGCTGCACGGAGAGCAGGGATCCCATGGCACAGTCCCTGCTGGGCTGCGGGGATGAGACCGTCAGGTCACGCTGGACTGAGTCACCTGAACCTACCCGTTCTCATCAATCATTCTGGCACGAGGAACAAGTAATCCTCAGGGAAAGCTGTTTTTGGAGGCTGCTGAATTGTTCTTGGCGCTGCTCGGGAGAGCTTCGATTCGCTAGAAAATCCCAAGCATTTTAGTATCACCAGAACATTTGCCCACAGGATGACGAGCCCCGCCACAAAATGGGATCCGGCCTCTGTGTCCCCCCATCCCAGGGGACACTTCCCCTCTGCCTTTGTCCTGTGGAGGGGAAAGGATGCTGAGAGCAGCCAGGGTCACCTCCCACACAGGGTGACGCAGCCATGGGGGCTGTGGACACAAGACCCACCTTGCCTGGTCAGGAACTCCAGCAGGAGCTGGACCAGCCCTGAGCCAACAGGATGGGATGAGCAACCACGCTGTGGGTCCCCAGCCTGGCCAAGCACCACAAGATCCAGGTGCCATCACATCAGGGGGTTAATCCTCACCTTGTCCCCATGCCACTCTGCTGTGCCCTTTCCAGGTGCCATCATACCAGGGGGTTAATCCTCACCTTGTCCCCACGTCACTCTGCTGTGCCCTTCCCCAGCGCCAGCCAGCAGCAGCTCCAGCCACCTCCCAAAGTGTTGACTTTGGCTGTGGGCAGCCACATCTCTTCCTTGGGGCCACCTCACAGCCTGTTTTTCCTTGGCCCAGGGAAAAACGCCTAATTATTGCTCCTTTTTTGCCTTTCCTTTCTTCTATTTTAAGATCACAGGCCTAAAATTAGCTCTGCTCGCACAATGGGGCTCTGAGATTTAATCCCTTCCCCAAAAGCTGACAAAATAAACTGACGCCTGAGTCATTCCTACAAACTCCCTCGCCGCCAAAAGAGGTAAATAAACAAACAAACAGAAAGTGCACGGGGGCCAAACCACTCTGTCCAGAGGGACCTAAAAACAGCTGCACCTGCACCAAACCATCTCCTGCACCCAGCGAGGAGCTGGAGCACTCAGAGGGCTCCTCTCCCTCTGCAAACCCTCCACTGTGCTGTGGGTGCCCACAGACGCTGCTCAGATGCTGCTGCAGCTTCTGGGGAGCCCAGTGGCGAGCCAGCAGACACAAGACTGCCTGCGTGGGTGGTGGTTACCAGGAGCATGGTGGCTACGGCTGCCTCCCCCTAAAGCACTCACGGCGACGGAGCAGGCAGAGAGATGCTCAGGGTCCAAAGCCTGTGCAGTGCAGAGAGCTTACACAGAACCAGAGAGGGGCGTACAGTGGGATCTGACCCTGCCGTGCCTGAAGCTCCTGGTGGGTGTTCACCACATCATCAGGAGCAGAATTAGCCCTGGCTCGAGTCACAGCCCCGGCGCTGATGCACCCCGAGCGCGGGTGTGAGGCTCCTCCACACCCCGGCCTGTGAGGCAGGGTAATGGCGCAGACCACGCTCACAGCAAAACAATTAGTTAATATCTGCAAAGTGCCCCGGAGTTAATTAATTGCCATTAACTCATTAGCCAGATTTTGACCTCCTAAGCCCAGCTTTAAGCCCTGCCCCGCTAGGCAGGGGCTGGTGCGCTCAGCCAGCTCTGCGTGCCCGACTGGCTGCCCCGGTGCCCAGGCGGCACTACCTGTGCCCCTCGGGGTGCTCCGGCACGGCTGGGCGAGGCCACCCAGCCGTGCCACCCTTTGGAGGGGTGCCACCTCCCCTGGGGTGGCTTTGGGGCCGTCCCTGCGGGGGGACGGCCACCGCGCCGAGCGCCGTGCGTGCGGGAGCTGCTCCGGCCCACCGGGGGCTGGAGCAACGGGAGCAAATTCCCATCTGGCGCTGGATTACCTGCCATATGCTTCCCACGGGAACGTGTCTGCCGGCAGCTCGGCGCGAGGGGGGAGCTCACCTTCCCCTGCACCCCAGCGCTCCCTGCCCATCCCCGCTGCGCTGGTGCCCACCCAAAAGCGGAAGGGTGAAAATTTAACACCACAGCGACAGGGGACATCCATGTCCCCTCCCTGTGGGCACAGACCCGTGGGCACGTCCCCCTTCCCAGTAAATGATGTCCCTCCCAGCATCACCTGAGACTGCACGAACACTGCCGGGTGGATGAAACATCCGAGGGCTGCAGCTGCCATCCCTTCCACGTCCCCTTCTCCATCCTCCAGGACAACGCTGGATCAAAGCATTGCGTGTGAGCTGGGAGCCGGAGCTGCTCCCACCAGAGCCCACAAGCCCTGTCCATCCTGCCAGATCCTGTGGCACTTCCAGGGCTCACACCCTGCAGGTCTCTCCGGCAACAAACAGCATGTGATGCTGGTCCCTGCTGGAAAATCACCTGCCACCCCTCTGCAGGAAACCCCAGCATTTCATTTCACCCCAAAGAGATCCCCGCTGTGCCAGCAGCAAGTCCCACAAGCAGCAAAAACCCTTCCCTTGGCAAAAGCACCCCGCTCATGGCCGTGCACAGCCACCCTTCCCAACTGGCTTTCCAGGGATGATCCCAGATGGGCCATGGAGCAAGGCCCACACCAGCAAGGTGGGCAGAGCCCAGGCCTGACCGCCCCACACCAACTCCCTGAGACACCCACAGTGGGCAGAGCCCAGCCCTGGCCACTCCAAATCAGCTCCCCAGGATGCCCGCGATGGACAGAGCCCAGCTCCAGCCGCCCCACGCCAACTCCCCGGGATGCCCGCGATGGACAGAGCCGAGCTCCGGCCACCCCTCGCCAACTCCCCGGGATGCCCACAACGGGCAGAGCCCAGCTCCGGCCACCCCACGCCAGCTCTCCAGGCCGCCCGCTGTGGGCCGGCAGCAGCCCCGGCACGCGAGACCGCGGCCTCGGGAGCAGCCAACAACAACAAACTCGTGTGTGAGCCACAAAGGGAAAAACTCGGCGAGGAAACAATATTGAGCTCGACTCTTCCCGAGCCCGTACTGTAAATAACGCCGCGCATGGGTTTGTTTTATTTGTTTTAATTATGAAAACACAGCCCGGATTGTCCTGCTGGCTTGGGCAGGCTCCGTCCCCGAGCAGGGGAAGCGAGTGACACCCCACAGAGCTGCTGTGGCCGGCAACCCTACAATAAACAACGGGCCCACGGCGCCTCGGCCCTGCCCTGCACAGCTCCGAGCCCAGCACAGCCTCAGCAGAACCTTATCACCCTGCCAGGCTGAGCCCAGCCCGTGGCCAGGGGCCAGCCCAGGTGGCACGCAGAGGCCAGCGGTGCCAGTGCCCTGCGACAGCTCCACAGCTGGGAGGGAGGGAAATGAGCCCCCCGAGACGGGAATATTGCACACTTGGATGGCTGTTTCCAAGGCAATGGTGTCTGGGTTAGTCCTGCATGTTGGGGCTACGGGCCTTTCCGAGATAGTCATCCCTTCCTCGTTTTCCACAGCTAGCTCAACAGCAGACTGCCTCGCCCGTGTCTCCCCCGCTGCTGCCACTGTCCTGACACACCATTCCCATTGCTCCACACTCCTGCTGAGCTGCTGGGCCAAGCAGGAGGCAGCTTTTGAAATGGTTTTCTTTGCATCAGAACAAACCTTTCCTTCTCTCACTTCCTCCTCCTGGTCCAGTCTGGGATGGAGGGTCCAGCCCTCACCTCCCAGCACGTCCATCCCAGTGCATGGCCAGGCCAGGAGAAAGCCAAGCAGCCCAAAGCCGAGACAAGCTTCAGACACAACCGAATTAAAAATACATATTTTTCAGACTAAAGTTCAGTCCCCAAATGGTAAGAGAATCCAGGAAAAATGCGGCAGGCCCGGCTGGTGGCCGGCTTCCAGCACGAGCACCTCCCTTCGGAGGAATCCAGCGAGGAGTCTCGACTAATCCACCCAGGACACACCAGCATTTCTTCCTCATATTATTGGGCTGGGTGGTTTGGTTTTTGTTGGGTTTTTTTTTTCCTCTTTTTAGTTTTTTCCGTCTGCTCAGCAGATTTGGCATTGGCTGGGAAGGCGCCGCAGCCACGGGGACGGAGCTGGGGTGTCGCGTGGAGGGGGAATGGAGGGACCCCCCTGGAATGCTGGGTGCTCCTGGCACCAGCCCAGGGACTGCAGGTAGGAGCGGCTGGAAAAGAAGGGACCAGTGCGAGAGCCGGCAGCGCGCTGAACAAACACACCGCGTTATCCCCCCTGCCTCAGTTTCCCTGCCCTCACAGGAACGAGGCCATCGAGGTGACACTGCCAGCACCCAGCAGGACGGGTGCCCAAGCGCTTCCTCCAACCCCAGTGAGGACTCGAGTCTCGCCCCAAGACCATCCCACCCCATCACTGCCCCCACAACCTGCTCCTGGCCCCGCTCCTTTGCAATTCCCAAACTGCACCCCAAACCACCCCTCACACCACTCTCTACCCCTGCCTCTCCCCAGCTCTGCCCCTGGTAAGGTCCCACATCTTTCCCAGGAGGTTTTTAGCCCAGGGCGGACCCACCACCCCCGTGAGCACCAGGCCCATTCCCGCAGCCCCTCGTGCTGGCTGCAGCAGCAGGATGGGGACAGGAGGACACACGCGGCCTTGCCATCCACACCAGTTCCTTACTGCTGGGAAGGCGAGGAGCTGGGGGCTCACACCTCATCCTCGGGGCTCAGCACCAGCCTCTCCCCAGCCCCTGACCCGGGAGGAGCCGCCACTTTCGGGTCAGCAGCAGGCGCTGCTCTCCCTCCCGGTGAGATGCCCCCTGAGGAATTCGCACCTCATTCCTTGACACCCGCTTTAATTATAGGTATCAAGTCGGCTTCTGTCTTTCACAAGAGCCGTGAGCTAGTTTCCTGCTCCCCTTTCTCTGCGAGGGGTTCGTGAGTCACTGGATCCCTCCCCACACAAGCAGAGGGCCGTGGGCTCTGCCAGAGCCCTCGCCAAGGGCCGGGGCACAAACTCCCGGCACTGAAATCGCCCGCTGTGACATCCCAGGATCATCTTCAGAATTTCAGCCCTGGTTCCCTGCTGCCACCAAGAAGAGTCTGCAGGCAGCAGTGACACTGAGATATGACAGGTGTTATCTCTAAAGCCATGTGGCTCAAGAGCTCCCTGCACGCAATGATGCTCCATGCTCTCCCACCAGCCAGCACAAGCTCCTCCAACAGCAAAATGCTAATGATGTCTCCAAAATCCTTCTCCAGCAGCACATCCTGACGCTGCAGCATCCCTGTGGCTGTGCCACTGCCCACCAAACTCTGCAGGGAGCAGGTACACCCCAATGCCGGCTTGGTTTTCCTCCCCGGCTGCTCCATCACACCCCTGCCCCACCCACCCATCCCTTCCTGATGGAGTTCCCTTCGCAGGGTTGTGGGTTTGAGTGTTGCTGTTGTTGTATTTTGAAACACAAACTCATTAATTTCAGCCTAATGAGGACTTTATTGGCTGGGGATTATCATTATTCAGCTCAAGGAGATACAAATAAGCATTCACGAACTCTACAGTCTGTGGAAGGATCCCGATCCTACGGACGGCTCCCACGCCAGCACCCACCTCTCCATCCCCTCCTGGCCAGAAAGATCCTTCCACTGCCATCCACCCTCACCCTCCCATTCCCAGATTTCCCTGACCCAGTCCACAGGCTGGGAACCCCACAAGGCTCAGGGAAGGGACCCTGAGCTCACAGCAGCCACACCACACCACACCACTCTGTTTGCTTTAATTTTTAATCAAGTCACGAGACGGGGCGGATGCTGCTGGAAATAAATCATCAACCACAGCAGCAATAAAAGCACCCCGGGCAGCCTCAGCTCGGACGTGGCGAGCACAGGACCAGCGGCCGAGCCATCACTGTCCCATCACCGACACGGTGACAGAGCAGCTCCCCTGGACACTGCAGGTTGTCACCGAGGAAATGGTGACAGGGCTGTACCAGGAAAAGAAAGGGAGAAGCTGCTACAGCCAGTCAGGCCAGCCCTGTATCACCGGGAAAAGGGATCCGGGATTGCGGCAGTCCCTGGGATCCCTGCCCTGGGGCCACACATCCCTCCTCGCTCGGGGCTGCATCTCCCCTTTCCAGCCTCCTCCAGTCCCAGGGCCAAGGGGAAGAGGGGAGAGAAAATCTGTGCGAAGTCTCTCCCACGCAGGGTGCCAGCAGAGCTCCTCTGCGGGGATTGAGCAACGCGGGGATGAGCCAGCAGCATCTCCCCAGCCCTCACACCACTGCCCTCACCCTGCACCGCGGCACTCAGCTCCCAGGAGCTCCTCCAAGCCCACCCAAATGGATCCCAGGAAATAAAACCCCTCTCTGCCCCTGCCCAGAGGATTCCTCGGGACCAGATAGGATGTGGCCAGGCAGGAGCCCCGGGTTGCTGCCTCCACACCGGGGTCCCTCCAGCCCCCCCCCCCACGCCCCCCCGCGG
>VZRQ01005524.1:66597-80563 GCA_013397975.1 Machaerirhynchus nigripectus | reverse complement strand
CCCCCCCCCCAGCTCGCAGCAGAGGGATGTTCTCCCTTTCTTCTCCAGCAGGATTAGACACACTTCTTTTCTCTCATTGCTTTTCAAAAGAGAGCCTTTTTATCACTGCTGATCCCTGGGGGAAATCTTTCTTTCTCTCTCTCTCTCTTTCTCTCATGCTTTTATAGCTGGGACAGTGGGAAAGGAAGTTTTCCTTCATCTCAATCTCCGTGCTGACAGGCACGGGCACAGCGCAGCCCCCCGGGACCCTGCGTGCCCCCAGCTAAAAGTCCCCAGCAGCTCCCGGCGCCAGGGGCCCGGAGAACGCCCAGCAAAAACCCTCTCCGAGCCATTTCGAAACCCACGCTTGCGAAATCCTCACAAAAACCCCGGGCAGAACCCGGCAGCACACCCGGCTCAAGGCAGCTACAGGTGCTCTGCCCTCGCCTACCTGCTCCCCGCTCTCTGGAGGCTCCCATTACATTTTCCAGCGTTTCTTAAATGGATTTTTTTTTTTTTTTTTTCCTCCCCCTCCCTCTCCCTCCTCCCTCTTCCTGACTGCTGCGGAACAGATCGAGCCAAGGAGAGGAAACCAAAGCCGGGAGCTGGCAGGGCTTTAGACACGCACGGCGCTTTTAATGGAGCGCTCGCATGCGGACGGGGAGAACATGCCCGAGTGTGCGTGGGACCACGGCTCCACACAGAAACAAGTAAAGCCAAGCGATCCCTGAAGTGCTGTCAAAAGCTCTGAGTACCCAAAAAAAGCAAGCTCGTGTTTTTTTCCGCCCTCTGAGCTGTCTCCATTACCGAAATCGGGGCCCAGGCCGGTCGCAGACGGGGTGTTTTTTTAATTATCGACCATGTTGCAATGTTGTCTCTTTTATTTTTAGGAGGCCCTCTAAAACTATAGAGGAAATTATCCAAAAGAAGTTTGCTCAAACGGCCTGTCAGTTTGAGGAAGTGAAATTAAACCAGAAAAAAAAAGAAGAAACCCCAGCCCTGAATCCTAATAAATCACACATCCACACACACAAAATTGGAGAACTCTGGGCATGCCTCCAAAGGCAAGTAAATGGATGATAAACAAAACAAACCTAGCTCTGCCCGGTAATAAAGGCTTCCACAGTGGGAGTTTCTCACCCGGGAATCACTTCCACCGAGGGCACAGCTGGTGGCACATGGGGAGCTTCCCTCCTCTCCCACCGAGCCGTGCCTGCAGGGCCAGCCAGCGATGCCATCCCACGCTGAGCTGCTCTCCACGGACACAAATCCCACCCTGCATGGACTTCCCTCTGTAAATCCCTCTGGGAGCACGCCCTGGCCCTGGCCCCGCTGAGGATGGGTCGATCACCCCGTGCCACAGAGAGGTGGCTGCTTGGTTGTGCTGCTGTCACCAGCGTGGCACCGCTCGAGCGCTGGGCTGGCAGTGGGGACCTGCTCAGGGCTCACAGACCCACCCAAACCAAACAAGACTCACATACCCCTCCAAGACTCACACCTTGGAGGGGGAAAATACCTGCAAAACAACAGCGAGGGAAAGGGCAAACAGAAGAAGGATGAAGATGCTGAAATGAATCCCACCAGGCACTCGGGTGTCCGAAGCAGGAGGCAAAATCAGAGTGTGGGGCAGCAAAAATGGCAGTGCCAAGGCCCCTTTCAACCTCCAGATGCAGCTTCCCACAGGTAAGGATGCTGCAAAGTGATGCCCATCCCTCTCCACCCACGGGGTTCATCCTTCAAGGCCACACAGCGGGAGGGACAGCAGGGCAGGGACACCGGCTGTGTCCTGAGGAGGACAGCCCAGTGACCCCAGCACAGCCCCTACATGCCCAAAGCAGCATTTTGGGGGGCCACAGCTGGGCCAAGAGCCGAGGGTTATGACAGCAAGGCTGGTGGAGGGGTGGGCACGTGCAGTGGTGACCCCAGGACGAGCTGGCACAGTCCCCACTACCACCCTGGCACAGCCACCAGCGAGCCCTCGCTGCAGGAAGCTGACCCCAGGTGGGCAGCCCATCCTCTCCCCCACTCTCTCTTTTACCTTCCAGCAGAGATTGCCACGAAACAGTTAAAGGCTTCCAAGCTGGGCTCTCCAGAGGACTTCAGTTAAAAGTCCACCGGGCACTTTCCCATGGTGGACTTTACCCCGGCGCGCGGCCGCGATAACGCTCCCGGAGGTGCCAGCCTGAGAGGGACCAGCCACCAGCCCTGGCACAGCAGGGCAGGGCGGGGTGGCACCGAGGTGGGAGACCCCTGAAAAACCCCCAGGGCCCCACACAGGACAGAAAACTTCAAACCAGCCCCGAGAGCAGCGTTTTGGGGTTTGGCAGCATGAGGCTGCACGGAGCATTCTGGGAGCAGCGCTGTGCTACGGGGCTCACCCGGCCTCGTGTAGGCAGGATGTGCCTGCCCCCAAGGAGCCCACTCCAGCATCTCCAGCCCAGAACAGGCTCAAACTGCCCCCTGGCAGAGCCCAGAGACTTCTCTCCCCATTCCTGAGGGAGAAGCAGAGACAAGTGGCACTGCTGTCCCTGCTGGGAGCAGCCACCTGGCTCTCCTCTCCAAGGCTGTCTGCAAATCCTCTCTCACCAGGACAGCACACACCATTTTTTAAAAGCTGGGTGATGTAACCAACCCGTATTTATAATGCTGAAAACATCCCAAAGCTCCATCTCTTCCAGCTCCCAAGCACACAGTGTTCTCTTAATAAAATAATTGCAATGATGAATAGCTCCTTATAACGTTCTTCTTCTGCAGCTACTGACAGGGCCAAGAGCTGCGATGGAAAGTCCTTCTCCTCAATGAACCCTCAAGGTACATTCAGGATTTTACCTCCTCAATGCAAAAAGGGCTGAAAAACTGGGGAAGTGCTGCCAGTGCTGTTCCAAGTCATCCCACCAGGCAGAGAACACCGAAATCCCTCTCCTCCAGCACAGCCCCATCATTGTCTTAATAATAAAGTCAGCAAATCACTGCAGGTCAATCCCAGGCCTTGGTGAAGCTGACGCAATCTTGAGCCCGCTCGATGCAATCAATGCCGAGCTCCAGATCCTGCCACAGGGTCCACAAAAACCCACCCTGACAAAAGCTCCTCTGCCCAAGGGTCCGTGGGAGCCCCAAAACCAGCGCTGGGAGCTCGTTCCCTGCGCTTTGGAAACCAGGCTGTGGACTTAATCCCTCGCTGCAAGTCCTCATGTGCCCGTGATTTCCACACTGACAATTACAGGGCAGCTCAATGCATCGGGGTTGGCTTTTTGGTTGGTTCTTTTTTTTTTTTTTGGATAGAGTCACTTGTACCTTATTAATCTGTAAAGGTGCTTTGAATTAGGAGTGCACTGGCTCTGCCTTCCCCTCCCACACAAAGCTGGCTTTTACTCCCAGCCAGGGCCAGGCTCTCCGGGTGTTTTCCCAGAGTTTGTGCTCCCAAAGACTTACAACTGAGCAGCCAAGGAAGAGCCCTGGGAGTCGGTGGCAGAGAGGCAGCAGTGATCAGCCCTCATCCAGCAGCCCGGGGGACTTCCCAGAGCCTGGGAGAACTGGCAGGACCAGCTGTTCCCACCCTGCGGGCACATCCCTACACCCAGCTCCAGGCTCACCCCTTCCTACCCAGCACTTTTCCACCCCACTGCGTTCTGTCCTCCCGCCACAGGGCTGGTTTGCGTTCCCCACATTTTGGGCAGCACTGGAGCATCTCTCTGCTCTCAGGGATGCGGCTTCACTCTTCATGGCACCGCTTCCCAAGCTGTATCCTAAGCTTTGCCTGCTTGGAAAAGCCCTGAAAAGAGCTTTGGGGCTCCCCCAACACCATTCCTGGGGTGCTGCTGAGCTCCACCAAGCTGTGTCCGCAGGGCGGGCTGCACCTTCCTGCACCTTCCAGCACCCAAGAAAGAGACCTGGAGGATTCCTGGACCAGCCCCACACCCCCTGCGCTGCCCCAGGGTTTTGGGAAGGCGCCAGGAGAGGAGGAGCCTCCTTGTGTGTGCGTGGGTGGGGGCTCCAGATGGGCACCTTGCTGTTTGTTACCTGCTGCAAGAAATCCCTGCCCTGCAACATTTCCTGCACACACCTAAGGGCCTCGAAACCTCGCCAGACGTGGTTTTCCTCTGCTGCCCAGCCTCAGCTCCCATGGCTCAACACCGGGACGACCGGAGGAGCGCCTGGGTGCCCGCAGGGAGCGGCGCCCGGCACCCCTCAGCCATCCCAGCCGGAAAAACGCGGTGGGAAAAGCGAGCGCCCGAGCCCAGCAAAGCCCGATGGCCTCTGATTTCCACAGGCCAAACCTGCCCCACAGGTGAGGCACGAAGAGGGAGCAACCTGCCAGAAGGGAATTGCTGGTTTTCCCCCTCGGAGAGGAGGGTGACACCCCAAGGCAGAGCTACGTCGAGGCTCCAAGGCAAAGCACCGGGGCATGGCAGCACCGCTACCAAAGCAGCTCCAAACACTGCCAAAAACCCCTTGGCCAACGAAATCGGTGTCTCCCAACCCTAAAAGCAGCAGAGGGGCGTGCTGGGAGGGTGTAATTCAGGGTGCCAGCATCAGCCACTCCAAATTGCCATCTGGGGGCCTGCTCCCAGCGGGTCCCCGCTCGGAACTGCTGTTCAAAGTCTCCCACATTCGCACACAACAGGTACCCGCTGGCCTGGGGCCAGGCTATCTCCAGCTGGGATCAGCTAAGCCTTCCTAAGTTGCTTAAACAAGGGCCTGCAGGTAATTGTCCCAGGAGCCTTAACTCTTCCTGCAGCCCCTCTGATGTCCGGGCCCTGACGAGGAGCGCGGTGTAGAAAACCAGCAAGGACGGCAGCGGAGAGGACGTGGATTTAGGGCAGCACAGGTCGCTGCATCCTGCCCTTCGAGTCCTATTCCCGCCTGCTTCCCGGGATCTGCCAGGGCATCCTATAAATAAACAGTCCCCCCAGCAGGGGCTGGGGAGAGCAGGCTGTAAAGCACGAGGCATTAACACCCAGGCTGGCACGGCTGGCTCACAGCGCGCCCAAGCAGCCAACCACAATTTGCTTAGGGGTGCAGAAAGTTTTGCTTTGCCCCGGCAGGAAGGGAGCCTGGGTGGCCTCTGTAGGTACAGGAAACCCCTTTCTATCACGCACATCACTCTGCTTCCTCTGGATTTCTTTAACCTTTCACTCTTGGCCTGATTTATGCTCTCACACTGATTTTTGCACGCGTGCATTTCCCTCCTCCTCGCCGCTCCGGTGCTGCAGCTCCACACCAGCAAAAAAGCTGGCAGGGCTTTGGCATCCGGCTGCCCAGAGCCAGAATGATCCCTGCAGGGAAACCTCCTGCTCTGCCTCGCTCCAGAGGAGCCGGGGTTTTTGCAGGAGGAGGGGAAAATGCCGTGTCCTGCGTTGTTGTGCTCCGGGGCTGAGCAGCCAACACGCAGCTCCAGCCCACCCATGGGATCCTTGCTGGGCTGCGTGTGATGGGGAGGCACTGGAGCAGCTAATCCGGGACCCCAGGGACACATCCCAGCAAAGCGAAGGCAGAGATGAAGATTCTGCTGCAGAGGCGCTGGGTGGTGAGCCCCAGGCTCCAGCACAGCCCAGGGCTGATTTTTCCTGGCGGACAAGGACAAGAATCCACAAGCAGCTCAGTCCGGAGCCCTCCAAAGCATCCGGGCAGGACGCAGCAGGCAGCACCCCGTCCACAAAGGGCATCCCCAGCACCACAAGCGCGTGGAGCAGTGCCCAGCGATGCCATCAGAGGCAGGAGGGCACGAGGACAGCGGGGACACAGCCCTAACGTCACCTAAAGGGCCTCTTGGGTGGGAAGAGGAGCGGCTTGTTCCCGGTCTCTGCAGGGATCCTGGCACAAAACGAGCAAAACACTGGGCTGTGTTGGGAAACGCGTCGGCTTCCTGGGAGCGGATGGGGAAGCTGAGGCCAACAGCTCCAAGGCGCTGTCGGAGCAGGGACAGCAGCACAGAGCCCAGGGGAAAGCCCGGGGAGGAATCGCAGCTCAAGTCAGTTCTCCAGGCCCAAACTGGGGGCATTTTAAACCCATCCAGCTGGATAAACACAGAGTGTGGGAGCAGGTGGCCCTGGTGTCACCAGCCATCGCCAGGGAGGAGGGATGACAGAGCCAGCGCACCAAGCTGGTTTCCCATCCCTGCTGTGCTGTCCTAAGCCCCACACAACGGCCTGCTCAATGCCATCCTTACAGGAAAAACGGGAAAACTCCAAAGTGGCAGCAAGCCAGGAAAGCATCTCCTCACTCCATCTGCGTGGGACACGGGAGGCCACCCTGAGAGCCACCAGCTCGCAGGGCTCCCCCAGCCTGGCACAGCCACCAAAAAGAAATGAAGCCGCAAAGGTTATCGCTTTGGTGTTTGACTGAGCATAAAAATCCCGCTCTGAAAACAAAAATAAGGCAGAGGGGGACAGGGAGGGCGGCAAGGGAGGAGAGGGGCAGCGATGCACAGCCCCAGAAGAACAAGAGAGGGGGTGCAGGGGCTCACCCCACACCAACACACATCTCCACGGCAGGAGAGTTTCCCGGGAAGACGAATGCAAAGTCCGTTATAAAAGTTTATCAGCGAGGAAGAGCGAGCGCGCCTGACTACAGGATAGAGATGTCATTATTTTCATGCATCTGCCTTACCCAATTTTATTTAGTTGCTTTCTGCACCATTTCATGCTCATTCTGCTGCTGAGCTAGACAATTGCTTTATAACTCTAGGGTGCAATTTCACTGTCTGTGAGCCACACGCACGCACGCGGGGGCTGCGCCGGGACGGAGCGGGGAGCTGCACCTCCCTCCCTCTCCCCCACACCCCGAGGTTTGGGAGCTCGCCTGGAGAGGAGCTTTCTTGGTAAATTCAAGGGGAAAAAAAATAAAACTAAAACGCTAAGCCGCTATCTTTAATGTATTCAGGGAGTGTGTGAGGGGAGCAGCCCCGGTAAGGCTCCCCATTACGGCTGAGCAGGATGAACTGGAGGGCAATCTGCTCTCTCACGCTAAGTGAATGCGGAGAGACGGAGCCCGGCAGGCTGCAGGGCAGGAACGCTGTGAATCACGCTGGATTTTTATGATCAATTGAAAGTCACACTTGAACAAGTGCAGGTCAGCAGGGAGGGTTGGTCACGCAGGTGCAGAGCTCCCAGACAGCGGCTTTCCACTCGCTCGAGTCACCTGGTCCCTCGCAGGCCTTGGGTACCTTCCTTGGTACTCCTGTTTCCTGATCCCCCACTAAACATCCCCCCCAGGGCTGCTCTAGGGTGTGAGGGTCTCCAGAAGCAGCCCCAGCACTGACGGGAAGCAGTGTGGGATCATGGATTTCCCCACCACAGCGTGCATGAGCATCCCCAGCACGACCCGGCGCCTGCTCCACGCTGTCAGAGACCACGGCTCCTCCACACCAGGCAGAGCCATGGCTCCCCAGGCCTGATAAAATCACTCAACTCCCACAAATGGGGCAGTAAAAAGAAGAGGTGGGGGCAGAAGGGGAGCCCAGTTTGGTCTGGTAAGGATGATCAGTGCAGAGAGGGCGTTTCTTATTCTTCGACCTCCCTTTTCCAAGAGCTCCCACCTGCACACACAGGTCTTTGGGAGCAGAGCGGGGAAGCTGCAGCACTGGCAAACCACTCTCACCCACCCTTCACACCCCCAGAGAGCAGCCAAACAGCTCCCCCAGCTCGATGCGATGCCCCTGGCTCTGCTCCTGCCTCTCTGATCCAACGCTTCGCTGCCACCACTCACCATCCTGCCCACCCGGCTCCTCCATCCCACCCCACCCCGTGCCACCTCCGTGCCTCAGGGTGGATTTTGGCTGGAAGCTCACCCCCTCCTGCACTTCTCCTTCCGCTCTTGCCTCACCACTGCCATTGCCTCACTGCCACTCCGGGACGGGCACGTAGGAGACGCGCTGCCCACAACAAAATTGTCTCGCAGCAGCCCACAGAGTTCACAGCAAAAACAAAAAAAGAGGGAAAAAAAAAAATAGAAAGAAAGAAAACAACTCTCCTCCAGCACTCACTTGTCAGCCAGAAATGGAAAAACAGTAATCAAATGTTTCTGCCTTCCCGCCCAGCTGAAACGAGACAGGGCATCCCTCCCTAATCTGCTCCTGGCAGCACAAGGGGAGCTGAGGGGGCTGTAAATATCAAGGGGCTCCCTCAGCTCCCCCTCCCTGGATTTCTTTCCCTTTTTTCCCCAAGTCTGTAAAGCTGAAGAAAGCCAAAACTCCACAAAAGAGGAGCCCATGAAAAGTAACAACCAGCTGGGAATCCCATTAGCATTTTATTGGTCCCCAATACCGCTATTGCCCCTTTTATCTCTTGGCCCTGCAGCGATCCTACAGCTGATGGGATCCAGGGAAAGGCTCAGGGCTCAGGCAAGACCCAAACTCAAATACACCACCAACCTCCACTCACGGCCCATCCAAAAAACCAAGTCTTTGACCAAAAAACCAAATCCCCCAGGGTTCGGAAGAAGGAGCAACGACCACAGCGCGAGGGATTATCTCCTGCTGGAGCAGAAGGGGATGCCAGCCCTCATCCTGCTGCTTAATTAACCAAATATTTAGGGTGTTTCTTCCTCGCCCTGCGCTTTGGGAGCACCTGGCTCGCCCACAAACCCCACCTGGGAGCTTTCCTTTGCTCCTGGGCCAAAAAGCAGCTTTGGGGAGGGGGAGGGGGTTTTGGACCCTGCAAAGTCCAGGAGAGCTCAGCGGAGCTGCGATCCCAGACGGATCAGCTCTGCGGGGCTGGAAGCCGCCGGCCCAGCCGAGGTTTCACAACCACCCCACGCCCTCGCTCCGGGCCCCGTTCCCAGCTCAGACGCTCCCGCGTGCCTCAGTTTCCCACCCTGTATCTGTCCCATCTGGGCAGACGAGGAGTTCTGAAGGCAAGATCCGTCCCCTCCTGATGTGCAGAGGCAGGAGCTGGCACGGGCACGGCTGCGACCAGAATTACAGCCCCAAGGTGCAACCTTGGAACTTTTACTGTGGATCACAGTGAGAGAAAACAGGGAAAGAGAGGGGGGGAAAAAAAAGCCCAAGCGTTTCATGCTTACAAATGGTGTGTTTGAACAGGATTATTTTTTAACTCCACGTTAAACAAAATTTCAAAGGAGAGGAGCTGCATTTGGGCTTAATTTGAGCCCTTTCTTCCCTTTCTCACAAGGGAATTGTTCCCTGTTTACCTCGGAAAGCACCCTCCATTTTGAAAAGCTCCCTCTCCTCTAAATAAAAACTCAGGTTGTTTCCTTGACTTTGCTTTGCTTTTTCTAAGCCAAACCTTGTCAGAAAAGGCAAGTTCTCCCAGCCAGTTTCCATCTCAACAATAGAGCATTTTCCCAGGCTAAATTGCTTCTGTCTGAAAATCTTCTGGCAGTTTGAGCTGGCTGGCATGTGTGGGGATCCTTCTGTAGGGTTTTTTAAATCCTTATTTGCAATATTATTTCATCTGCTCTGCGCTGCCTTGATGTTCGAGCAGCCTTCGGAGAGACACAACCGCTCCTCCCTCCTCCTCCTCTGTCCTCCCTCCAGGCACACGCTTCCCTTTGAGGAGGAGGAGAGGGGAGAAATAAAATAAAAGACAAGCAAAGAGGAAAATGTCAGAAAGCTGCTTTTTGTGTGCGTGTCAAACGTTCAAAGTTATTCCAGAGTCTAGTCTTTAAATGTAATAAAATACAGCAACTCCTGACAAAATCAATTAAAATAAAACCACCCAGGCTGCCTCCCCTATTGCTTTGTAGCTCGACTGACTCGGAGAGCCCACCTGGGCCTTTTAGGAAGCAATTAGGGAAGTGCCGGGATGGATCCCGCGCCGGCTGCGGGCGCGTTCCACCAAGCGTCCCTCCGGTGCTGAGCATCCCTGCACGGTGCTGGGCATCCCTGATACTTCTGAGCATCCCTGATAGTTCTGAGCATCCCTCCACACTTCTGAGCATACCTCCACAGCGCCCAGATCCTTCCACACCCCCCCAGCACCCCTCCACACCACAGGTCAGAACGAGGAGAGCCCCTGTTCCTTCCCCCGCCACAGGAGGTGAGGACGGCTCCCCGACACGAGGATCAAAGCCAGAGAAGGATTAATTAGAGCCCAATTAGGTTGCCCAGCTCGAAGGGAAGGTCCCTGCAGCACTTGGCCAGCAGGGGTTTGAAGGATCCCAGGTTTTGGCTCAGTGGAGGAGCCCAGCTGGGGCACAGGGACCCCTCGGTGTCCCCACACCATCACCACCCCCCCGTTAAGCCCCTTGCCAAGAACCACCACCCCTTGCTGTCTCACTGTCTGGATATTTATAGCAGGAATGATTCGGGGATTTCAGGCAGCTGGGAGCCTCGGGGAATACTCTGAGCACACACAATTCCCGGGAAAAGGCACCAGGATGCTCACAGGAACACGCAGCTCGTGGATGAGGCAGGACCGAAGCACACCCCCAAAGCCCTGCAGAACCCACAGCTCCTCTGTTTGTTTCTTTCCTTTTTACCATCCTGCAAAAAAACCCTAAAAGGTCCAAAATTCAGCCAGGTGGCACATGGCAGCCCACCCCTGCTCCCAGAAAACAATACTCAACCAAAAGGTTTTTAACCCATTTCTAAATGAATATTTATTTTCGCCTCAAAGATGTGGGTGGGACGAAGCCAGGGTGTATTTTCCAGTGAAATGTTTTGATTTCCCCCCTTGTTGTTTTTTTTTTTTCCCCTCAACAGGAGCAAAATGCCAATAATAATATTTGCAATGAATAACTCAAATTCTGCGGCTTTCTCCCCCGCTCTCTTTTAAATAAATAAAATGCCCTAAATTTGAGAAACACAAACACTCCCTCCAACACAGCAGGACGATGTGGAATAAACTCGGGGATGCTCCGAGGATTTATTTCGCTGTCACAGCCCAGATTCTGGAAAAGGCAAAAATTCCTTCCCGGCTTGTTCTGCACATGTCAGCGAGGAGAGGTCGAGCCCTGCACGAGGCTCCAGCGAGAGAGACCAGGACACAACCAGACTTTACCTCCCGCTCCTACCAGGCCCTGCCCCAGCCCAGCAGCCCCACGGAGCCAACCAGATGTGGGACAGAGGATTCCCCCTTCCTCACCGGGATGCTCAGACGCTTCCCACATCTTTCAGAAGCTCTCCTCCCCGCGGAGTTCCCCATCAGCTGTAAATTTCTGAGGGGATAAAGAGCAGGACTGAGCAGCCCGGTGAGGTCTCAGCCCAGGCAGAGGCTCCCACCGAGGAGCTCCGTGCAGCACCCAGGCTCATCCCGGCCACACGCCCAGGGGATGCGGGATGAAGGCGCCCGATGGATGCTCACACTTCCCCACGGAGCAGCTCCCCGGGCTGTCCCAGCTGGACACGGGGGGTTGTTTTGCTGTTTTCCTCGGCACGGCACGGACAGTCCTCACCCCACATCCTGAGCAGCTGCAGCCGGCCCTGGCACGGCTGCAGGGTGGGAAGAGGGACACACCGAGGCTACAGCCCGCTGCAGTGACCTCCGGAGGGAAGCGCCAGCCTCGGACACCCATTAACTGTTTCTTCCCCCACAAAGCTGAGCCTTGAGGGAGAGCTCCCCGAGCCCACCACCCCTGTTTTCCTCCCCAGACATACCCAGGGAATGGACAAAGGGAAAACAAAGCCCTAAGAGGACTGGTAAAGTCAGAGAACAAGCAGCCACCTGCAGAACCGAGTCCTTGGTTTGCACATCAGCGCCCAAGCTGGCCCCGTGAAAGCCTGACCTCGGCCCATGCACCCCACCAGAGGTGATCCCCCCAGCCTCAAAAGCACTCGCACCACAGATTTTTCCACAT
Source organism: Machaerirhynchus nigripectus (assembly GCA_013397975.1). Taxonomy (NCBI): domain Eukaryota; kingdom Metazoa; phylum Chordata; class Aves; order Passeriformes; family Dicruridae; genus Machaerirhynchus; species Machaerirhynchus nigripectus. Next base: position 68,827 of record VZRQ01005524.1, on the reverse strand, counting down.
TCTCCTCCTCTTGGAGACCCAGCACAGGCGCAGAGGAACAAAAGCAGGACAGCCCTGAGCAAGCTAAGCCTAGTAAAGGCAGGACTCTAACTCCAGATGGCTCTAAGGCAGCATCTGCTGGACCCCGAGGTGTTTCAAGCCTCAGCAGGGCTGTGAAGGTACCTGTGCCCACAGCCCCCGTGCCAGGCTGCAGGCTGTCCTGGCAGTGGGATGGCAGACGGGTGACAGCAGCCAGCCTGGGAGATGCCCAGGGACGTGCTGTCCTCACGGGGAGCCTCTGGCTGGCATCTGCCAGCAGCTCTCCAGAGAAGCAGGAAAATGAGATACTACTATTAAAAGTGCCCAGTGCTGGCCACGCTTCCAGCCATGACATCAGCGGGGTTATCTGAGTCTAACCACGGGCAGGACTTGGCCAGGAACCACCACCAGGTTGGCCTTGTTGGGCCAAACTGAGCTGAGATTTTGATGGGGACACAGGAAGGGAATCAGATTTTGGCCGTGTTGCTGCTGTTCCCCAGCACAGGCCTGTACTGGTGTGTGCAGGGAAACAAACCCCACAAGCTGGGCTATTCTCCTTCCCTTGGTCTGCCAACACCAGCTCCCAAAAACGACATGGGATAGGGTTGGTGAAACATCCTGGGACTCTGCAAAGCCAGGACCTGGTGGGTTTTGGACCATCCCACCTCTAAAGAGGCCCCATGGTTCTTCCACCTCTGCTCTGGTTTCACTGGGAAGGTCTCAGTTCACATTCCCCTCAATCCTACAAACAGCTCACAAGCTTTCAGACACAACCTGCCTGCACTGCCCAGAGCAGGACCAAAATCTCCCCCTCCAAAACTTGCAGCACCCACTGGGTTTGCAGCCAAAGGGGATTTTTCCCAATAATCAGTGACCAAAGACCGGTGGATAAAGTTTAGGAGTCTCTCCTGCAGCAGCACACTCCCAGACCACACACCCCAAACAGCTCCCACAGGTAGATGGATTTTCTCCTGAGACAAGGATGAGGAGTTTTAACCTCCCCCAGCACGGCTGTCCTGGGGGGCTGCCCTGTTTTCACTGGGGATGCTCCTGGCGAGCTGCACAGTGTGTGGCACAGCCCCACCATGCACGCCTCTCTAGAGGAGCAGATAAATCAGTTGTTTTCCACTTGCACCAGCATGAAAACCCTTCCCCAAGCCAGCAGTGACACAGACTCTCCCCCTCCTACCCCCTCAAACCAACCTGACTAATACCACGACGGATCTTTTAGCATTTGCAGCACAACAGGAGAGCTCAGCACCGACAGAAAATACAGATAACGTACACAGGGGCCTGAGCCTGCCCAGAGCAGCGGAGGCTTGGACTGTCTTCCACAAGAGCATCCAAGGAAATGTGAATCCCCCAAACAGCGGCCCCTAAGGTTAAACCACCCCAGTGTGGCCACAGAGGCACTTTCTGCTGGGATGAGCCCCAACAGCTGCACTGGACCCAACCAAAAGGAGCTGGTTTGATTTGGAATCAGGACCCACTCCGGGACACGCTGCAGGTGAGATGCTTTTGGCCACAGCAGCATCTCCCATCTCCCAGCCCAGTCACTGTGGGCACTGTGAAACTGTGATTTTTGAGGGCACGGAGATGCCACCTACAGCTCTGCCAGCCCACAGGGCCAGGGTCGCCCTGCCAAAGCCCCCCGACCACCACAGCCCTGGAAACCCTCCCAGCGGGCTGGGCTTGCTTGGAGACCTTGTGATGGTTGTTTGTTATTTATTCTGCTCGTTGAAAGGAACAACTGAAACTGCAATCCGTAAACAAAACAAGCAAAAAAACACATTAAAAAAAAAAAAAAAAAAAAAAAAAAAAAAAAAAAAAAAAAAAAAAAAAAGAAGAGAAAGAATGAAACAAAACACACCGCCACAGGCTGGAGAGGCTGAGCACAGATTTAAAGCCCAGAGAAGGGATGGTCTCGCTGGCCATGGCTCGCTCGGCCGGAGGCTGGGAGCCACCGGGCTGAGCGGGGACAGGGATGGCAGCATTCGCCCCTCTTCCCCCTCGCCCGGACTTGGCGCCAGGCGACTTCGCTCAAACTTTTTCCCCCCCCACCCCGAGCACTGAGCTCTGCAATATCACTTCTCCTGGAAGCGAGACGCAGGAGGCATTCGCCCTTACAAGCCAGGACTTGACTCGGTCACCGAAACGATGGCAAACTCCGGCTGGAAATAGGTTTTAAAACGCAGCTAAAAGAAGGGGGGGG
>VZRQ01005524.1:44823-65245 GCA_013397975.1 Machaerirhynchus nigripectus | reverse complement strand
AAGAGGGAGAAAAAAGGTGGCGAGGAGGGGAAATTGGAGATGGGGAGGAGGGGGGTAAGATGAGGAAAGGAGAGGGGGAAGAAGGAGAGGGGGAAAGGAGAGGTAAAAAAGAAGGAAAGGAGAGGGAAAAGAGAAGGAAAGAAGAGGGGAAAGAGAAGGAAAAGAGGAGAGGGAAAAGAGAAGGGAAAGGAAAGGAAGAAAGATGGGGAAAGAGCAGAAACGAGAGGTTAAAAGGAAGGGGGAAAGGGAAAAAGAGGAGGAAGGGTAAAGAGGTGAGGAAAGAAGGGGGGAGAGAGAAAAAAGAAGGGAGGTGCGTAGCGCTGCAGTGGCAGTCTCGGGAGGGGGAGAAGAGGGGGTTCCTCGAGTGATGCTGAGCAATGTCAGCTGTGCCCAGCCCCGGAGCAGCCAGCGAGCCCCTAAGCCCCGCTGCCTGTCCCCGGGGTGTGTCACACGGCGGGCAGCGCTCAGAGCACGATTTATTTCATTTCCCGTCCGTGAGGCACAACAAACAACTCTCTGTGCCTGTGTGCGTGTGCGCGGCTCGTCTGCAAACTCTCACCTCCTCAGCACCGCCGGTGCCACCCCGGCAGCGCCGCTGGGCTGCTTCCCAGAGCCCCGGCCCCCCTCGCCAGGCAGGCCTCCAGGTTTAATAAATGATACTCAGCCCTGTAAGAATGTGTATTAGTGGCTTGATGGACCAGAGCGACTCCACTATGCATGAAGCATATTAAACATCGTATCGACCCTCGCTTTCCACGGCCGTAACATGCATAACAAACAGGCTGGGGCCACGCTGCAGCTGCTTGCACACGCTGGGGAGCAGCGCTGGGCACCCGGCGAGGCTGGAGTGACACCGAGGACAGCTGCTGGGGGGGTTCTGCTGGCACAGGTAGCTCCCAGCGCAGAGCCCGGCTCGCCTGCGGTGAATGGGGTTGGGGGAAATCGTAGCTGGGACAATCGGGGTTGTCCCAGACACCCTGCCATCGCCTCCCTGTGCGGCAGATCCGTGGAGCGCTCCCCGGCCTTATCTGCCCTGATTTATTCGTTAATTGGCAAAGCGTCTCGTGCCATAAATATTAGCCAGCTCCTCCTGTAAAAGCGAGGCCTCTTATCTGCCATCGCCGTATCCCTGCGTGCCCTTATCGCTCCATCTCGTGCCTGCCACTGTAGGATCCCGAGCCACACAGGAGAGGCTCTGGAAAGGCCCCAACACCTGGATTTCTCCTACAACTCTTCTGTTGCAGGAGAACAGCAGACCCTGCCCTTCCTGCAGGGCAGACCCACGTGGGGATGGTTGGATGAGGGGTACGCAGCTGGCAGCACCCCAGGATCCCAGTGTGGACCAGTTTGGGACCTCCTCACCAGGTGCATCACAGTCCGTCTGCTTTAGAGTAAAGAATCCAAATCCACTGCAATCCACCTGAAGAATAGAAACACCAAAAGGACCCATCTCGTGTCAGGCAAGCGGCTGCAAACTGACACTCAGGTGGAGCTGCAGAAGTTGAAACAAAGTAAAGCGTCTTTGGATCCTTTTAATCCTCTGCTCCTGTAATTTCAGCATGTCCAAACAGATTTTGGTGTGTGTTTATAACTGGTAACTTCATTTGCTCCCGGGCTGGGACCTTAAATGCCAAGTTTCATCTCCAAGTCAGTTTTTAAAACTGAGTTACATCAACTCCTGGGAGGGAGAGAAGGGGAAAAAAGGAAATGTGCAAGGATATAAAAGAAAGTTGAGGGTTGTCAGAAAAAGCAGGTTCAAAGTCCCTAAGAGTGCAAAAATCACGGATTTCGTGGATACCTGTGTACAGACTGACAGCTCAGAGGCAGAAATCAGTTTCCTGATACACAGACTAAAGCTCGTCTGTCTGGTAAGGGCAAACACAGCTCGGGGCAGAGCTGGGCTCTCACCTGCCTGTCCCCACCCCGGGGGGTGCCCGAACAGCCCCAGGCCTTCAGGGCTTTGAGTGGTCCATGACCAACACACGGGGTGGGGCTCTGGCCCCAAACCCCCATCCCGAAGCACGCTCAGCTCCATGGCTGCAGCAGATCCCGGGGTTATGAGAGCCAGGGCTGCAAATCCACCTTTGCAGACTCCAACACATGAAATTACCATAACCAGGACATTTCACGCTCCTCTCCCATCAAGCTGTTTAGAGCAAATTAAATTTCTCCCTAACCAGGCTGTAACAGTTCATGTTAGATGTGGATCTAAATGTTAATTGCAGTGACAATAACAGGTCTGATCCTGCAATCCTTATTTGGGTAAAACCTCCCACAGAAGCCAAAGGAATTTTGCCCCAGAGAAGGCAGCTGGATGCAGTCCCACATTTCCAGTCTCTTGAAGATGCCAGAAGGTAAGCCAGGCTATTTCTGTGATGTTACAAACCTTCTCTTTCCCTTTCCCCTCCCTTCCACCTCCCCTGAGTTCTTTAATGCACTATTAATTTAATAAGCTGCCTAATGCTGTGCTCACCTTCAGCCTCGCACTTCCCAGGAAGGACTTCAATCATCGTGGGGGGGCACATTCAGATGATTTTGGCAGCTCATTGCCTGGTACATCTGGTTGGTGCAGGGATGCTTGAAGGTCCTGTGCTGGCTGGGAGGGGTGGCTTGGGAAACTGCTGCTCTTGTCCTCTGTACCCTTGGGTGATGCCAACACCCTTTAGCCTGGGATCCTGAGGAAGGCAGGCTGATAAAACAGGGTAATTTGGAGGTGCCTGGCCTCATCTGGGCAGCTCTCAGTCTCAGCACTCAATTCTGGTTGAATTTGGCAGAGGGAGACGCTGTGTTCATCAGATAAAGTCAATTAGGCAAAGGCTTCTCCTTCCATCGCCGCACTCCCACCCCGCTGCCATCCCTTTGGGGCAAAGGGATCCAGGTGCACGTGGGTCCCAGCAGGAGACAGGCACTGAGATGTTTTGGGAGCTGAGACCTCATTCAGACCTGGGCACTTGGGCCCAGTGAGTGGATTTGGAAATCACAGCCACTATGATTTTTTTCTAAGTGGTTCCAGCTTTTCTTGTCCATAACCCAGAATTATCTGACGGGACACGAAAGCGAAACCTGCTGTGCTTCCCCTACTGTTTAATGCCCTCCTGCACTGTTAGAAAAAAAAAAAATTAAATCTATTTTTCCTGCCTGGCTGCGTTTTGTTACAAATTAAAGAAAGAATAAATGCAAGGTCTGAGTGAGAAGGAACAGAAGCAGCTCGTGGGCTGTGGCCGGGCTCCACATCCACCTGCACATGGAGCCTGTGACAGGTGGCCAGATGTGGGAGCAAGGGTGGCTGTGGCCACTGGCCTGGGGGTGGTGGCCACGGAGTCCCTCCCTGGGCAGGCAGTGTGTGACTCTGGTGGCATGGGAGAGCTGAAAACCAAATCCAGCCGAGGAAACGCTTTCCACTCACACAGAGTTCGTGGGGCTTTCCCGGGCTTGTCCTCTCCTCCAGTGACCTGCGCCCCCCAAAGTCACCGCAGGTTCCAGGAGCAGGATCTGTATTCCCCGTGTCTCCCAGGCAGAATTACAGGAGCAAAGTCCCTCCACTGGGTCTGCAGATCTTCGGGACAGCACTTCCCTCGTGTTCTCAGGGGGCGAGAGGAGCTCACAGCTCGCTTTTCTTCCCACTAGGAAGGAGAGGGAGACGCAGCAAGACTTTGGGGGACAGGTCAGAGGCTCTGGAGCCTGAAAGTGGAGTTAGTCCCCGAACAGAGCCTTGCCAGGGCTCTCAGCATCCCTCGGACACATCCAGGCCCATCCAGCTGCTGAGGGGGGTTCCTGCTCCTCGGCGAGACCCTGCACACACAAACCAAACCAGCCGAGCTCCAGCACAAGCCGTTTCTGTCAGTGCTGCAGATTCAGCCAGCCTGGTTCTGTTTCCCAGCAGCGTTTAACAGGCTGCTGATGTTTGTTTATGAAGTGAGATGCACATGATTTATTTGATCTGCCGGAGAGCCGCATTCCCACGCCGAGGACAGGCAGGGACGCTGCATTCTCCCCTCTTCTGGGGACTGCTCAGCTCAAATCCTCTCTTGCACAGGCAGAGCTGCAGCTCTCAGCTGCCTCAGAACTGGACATTAAACGCTGATTAGAGACCTCCAAACTCCCAGCCATGGAGCTGCATTTGTTCTTGTCTGTCTCTGCATATGGAACAAGTGTTAATGGAGTGTTCAGGCTCTTCAAACAGGTTTGGGGAAAAGGTCTCAGGGCACCTGGGCTCTGGTCTGGATCCAGTTTGAATAATCCTAAGGGAGGTTTCAGCCTCCTCTTCTGCTCTTCTGGTGGATGGGGTTTGGCGTGTCTCACCTGGCTCGCCAGGGACCGTGGTTTAATGAACTGCTTTGCAAAATGACTTTACAAATGGAGAGTCTACTCCTGCCTTTTTTAACACCTGGAGATCTCTTTATTCCAGCTCATCACCCAGACCAGGGCCGGGCTGCCAAAGAAGCCAGCAAAGAAAGCATTAAGGGATGGAAGATGAAACGCGGCGCATGAGCTGTGAGATTTACAGCTCTTGGGGGAAAGCACGTGGAGCATCGCCCATCCTGCCAGTGGGACAGGAGCCAAACCCTCACCTGGTGGCAGCCAGCAGCAGCTCAGGAGCCCGGGCAGCGCCGGGGCAGCAGCTGAAGCTCATCCCACACTGCTCAGGCACCACCCGGTTTGCACCGGGGCTCGAGGATGTGACTCAGTCACTCAGAGCTCCTCCGCTGGCCTTCCCCTGGTCCCGGCATACAAAACACTTTGCAAATGAAGTGTGAAGATAATATGCTTTATCATGGGCATTTATTACCCGTGATTGTTGTATAAATCTCCCTCCATTCGCATACATATACATAAGGTGTATATAAATATGCAGTACCCGGCAGTACCCAGAGCCTTTTTGATGATGTCAATGTAGCCCCCATAAAGATAGTGGGAAATGATTCATAATATTTATATGACAGACATGATATGAACTGTAATAGCCTGTTGGGATCGAGGATATCCATAGGTCTCTGTCAGCCACAAATGTGATTTAAATATTATATATGTGGCAACTGTAGCATTAGTAATATGATAGCTGTTATTGATAGTGGTCATAAAATGCAGTAGTTTTGCACTGAAGAATGTGAAAAATAATCTAGTGGTTTTCCTAATGGTCTTCCCAGCAATGTGCTGAAAGGAAGCGTACTTTCAATGCCTCCTCTTTTCAGTGCCTCCTCCTCTCCTCCCCCCACCCCAAATTACCATCACATTCTCTCAGATTACTGCCAGGGCCGTATTTTACTCTGCTGATGTCAGGTTGTGGCATCTCATCCCCCTGGGGCTGTCTGGGGAGGGCAGAGGGTCCCTGCAGAGCCCCGGGGCTGCTGTCGAGGCTGTGCGTGCTGGTGCTTCCTCTGGGAACACGGAGCAGGAGGAGGGCAAGGAGCAGCAGGAGAGGGGCTCAAGGCACTGGTGCCACTCTGGGTGTGAAGTCTGGACCATGGCAAAGGGTCCCCAGCCAGAATAAATCAGCACAGCCCTGCAAAAACAATGCAGCCCCACTGATTTATGCTCGCTGGGCTTCCCAAGGGAGGTTCTGGCACTCAGAAGTGGGAGTGGGGCATCTGAATCCTCTTCCTTCCCCTTCCTGGCCTTCCACACCCAAAGCCTGGCCCTGCTGGAGGACTGGAACAGCAGCAGGAGGGTGGAAAAAGGCACCTTGAACCTTCCATGTGCACCTGTGTTTACCGGGCTGGAGCATGGGAAAGCTGGGAGAACTGGGGTGACACCAGTGACCCCGAGGGATTTGCTCTTTGGCCACCACACACCTCCTCAAAAGGCTCCTCAGGGCACAGCACAGCGGCTGGTGGGAGCTGAGGGACCCCTGGCCACAAAACCACCCCCAAAATCCCTCCATCGCTTCCAAAGCAGCAAATGTCCCTTCCCTGCTGGTTGCCAGCCTGCCTTGATCTCTTCATCTCTGTCCCAAGAGCAAATGAGAGGGGAAAACCCCTTAAATCCCTGATAAACCAGAGGCTGCCACAGCCACAAATCACACCAGCCCCTGGATTTTCCCCTTGAGCAGAACCAAGCGAGGGTGAGACTTGCCAAGGTGGGCAGCCCAGCTCAGGGTCCCTTGGATGCCACAGCCTGGTCTCACCCAGCAGGGTTTTGGGGGGAGATTCAGGAGCCCAGATCACGCCCAGAAACGATGCCTGGTGTCCATCCAGGGAGCTGCTTTTAAAGGGAGCCTCTACCACTCTATCAGGTGCTGCTCAAAGGAGTGGAGCTCAGGATGCTGCACCTGCTGGTGTCAGGGGCAGGAGCAGGTATTGGGATGCTGGCCCCATCCTTCCAAATCACAGGCAATAAATGAAGGCAGTGATATGTGCTCCAAACGCAGCAGACCTCGGGGCGAAGCATTGATCAGCTCCCTTGTGTGCAGCCTTAAAAAATAAATTAATTAGAGTTCCGTTAGGGGGCTTTGCAGAGGGCCCCGCGTGTGCTCGGCACTAACGAGGGGTTCGGGGCTGCAGGCTGCCCTCTCCCACCCCTCTCCCGAGGGATTTCCTTCCCCAGGATTACATTTAAATATTTTAAAGCTACCAGGACGCACAGGTTTCGATTTAATCCAAAGCACCAGGCTCTCCGTGGACGGAGCTGGGAGCAAGGAAAGGTTTGTGCACAAATGGGTGGAACTGGGGCAAGGAAGGGGTGCTGATTTTCCCCAAACTTAGAGGGGAACAGCAACCCACCCTCACCACCAACCACATGTCCAGCCCTCCCTTCCAGGTGGTCTCTTCCCATACATTTATAACTTTGACAACACATTTTCTAAAAGAAAGCAGAAGTCTGTTTGAAAGTGAGCCCAGGTGGAATTTAATGGCAGTTTTCTCCATCATTTGCCTTGCAAGGGACCTGATCTTCCTCTTCCCCACCCCGGCGTGAGCCAGGCGTTGCTCCAGGGAAAACCATGGGCCTATTTCTGCTGTCGTTTCCACGAACATAAATCAGGAATTTACTCAGTTGAAGTAAGTGGAGCTGCACCAGTGTAAAACCAGTGTGAGCTCAGAGTTACAGTGCTATAAAAGCAGTGTGAGGTTAGAATCAGCCTCGGTATTTATGGAGACGGTTTGAGGAAAGCCTGGGGAAAATCAGTAAAATTGGGAACAAACAAAAGAGAGGGAAAAAAAAAAAAAGGCACGTGATTTCCTGATGATTTGGAAAATCAAATCCTCAAGGCCAGCACTCGTATTCCTTCCTCCACTGCGATGCCTGTTCTGGTGAGCACTCCCGCCAGAAAAGCCTTTCTGTATTATTCCCCTTCTGGGTGACGCAGCTGCGAGATGCTTGCTATGGAAATGCCGTATAAAAATAAATTGAATCGAATTAGGGAAACAACTAAAGTAATTTCTTCTCTGTCCTCACATTAATCCATTTAGGTTGATTCTCCGGGTGCTCCAAAGGGGATTTGCATTACTATCCTGTCAGCAGCCACAGTCCCTTCCTCTCCGCTCAAACAAGCCTCGGCACCTCCTAATTCGATGTCTTTTTATTATTCTCCCCCTCTGCCTGCCCCTGCATGGAGACTTCAAGGAGATTTTTTCCAGGGTGATTGCCTTCCCTGGCAGGTTGGATTAAGGCACGATTTGCTCTCAATTGCAACGTTTTAATGAGATCCGTTTTTGGGGGGCAGCAGGGGTGGGGGACACGCGAATTAAGAGAAGGGAAAACAAAAACTGTCTTGTAAATGAAATAATGATGTGCGAGGCCCGAGATCTAACGAGCAGCATATCAGTGGCAATCGGAGTTGTTAATGGAGCCCGTGCACTGATATCTGCTCCGAGGCAGCCGCGGCAATTCCGGCGTCACGGACACGGCGGAGGCTGGGACAACATCCCCATCCAGCACGGATTCCTGCTGCCCTAAAATTACACGTTGTGCTTCCGAGAGGATGGATTCCACAAAGTCCCAGGGCCCGGGCTGTAAGTAGGTCAGGCGAGATGCTCATCGCCACGGTCTCGTACGGCCTCGCGGTCTCCGTGCCCTGCGGCCAGGATGCAGAGCGAGCAGTAAATAGCACAGGGCCGGGGGAAAAGGGCTCCGTGCTCCTGCCAGGCTCGGCACAGGGACCTGGGAATGGCCGTGGGGACACCCCAGGGCTCCTCCCCGTGCTGTCCCACGCACTGGTGCGGCGCTCGCCCCGTGTGTCCCAAATCGGGGACGTTCTGGAGGTGGCTCTGGTCCATCCCTGCTTTGTTCCCGCTGAGTCTGTCAAGGTGCCCTGGGGTATTCCCACAAGCCAGCAAAGGAGCTGCCTCTGCACCATCTTCCCTGCATTATCCCAGGAAAATCACCAGCGCTGCCACAAGGAGTAAGTAACTCACCCCTCGATGCTGGTGAGGAGCCCTGCTCGTCCGAGCCCTGCAGCAGAGCCACCCCTCACGTCAGCTGCAGGGAGAGGCTGGGGACAAGGCTGGGTTTTTTTCCTCTTCTCAGTTGAGCAAAAAACCCCAGGATTTGCCGTGAAAGGTGGGAAACCCCAGGATCACCCTCAAACTGGGATAATCCCCAATGTAGGAGGTCTTGAACTTGGCTCTCTCCCACTGCCCCAAGCCCTGACTTCTGCACTGCACAATCCCCCTTTTCCTCCTCCTCCAGAGCCCAGGAGGGTTTCTCTGCTCTGTTATTTCAGCCCTTTGGAATTTCCCTGCAAAAAGGAAAGTCCACCAGAGAAATTCCCTCTTTGCTGTGTCACACACGGGGGGCTGTGGTCGCCCAGGATGCTCTGAGCAGGTCCGGGGGCACAACCCCTGCTCCATTCTCCTCTCATCAGCCCCAAATCCTGCAACACCTCCGAAAGTGCCACAATTTGCTTTGGAAAAGCAGTGCCTGGATCATTCCCCTCCGCAGCTCTTGTGCCTCCCTCTCCCAGCGCCGCGATTTCCAGGATGCATCCCGGAATCCAGACTGCCAGCTGCTGACACCGCACGTTTCGGGGAGAGAGACGCAGCGCAGGGATTTCCAGTGTAAATCATGGGACAGTCCAACATAAATATTTCGAAAGAGATGGCAGGAGGGGGGATGGAGAGCAGCTTTGGGGGGGGGAGATTCTGCTGCCATTTACACGATGGGAAGCCGGACGTCACTTCCCAGCCTGGAGTGACCTTGGCTGATTCCCCCGGTTTTGACTCAGATTTTGCGGCAGCGTCACCAAGAGCTGGATCTGACCCCTGAGGTCCTGCTTAGCGAGCAGGGTTGGAATTCCAGGAGTGTCTTTTCCTGAAATATCTTGAAATCTCTTGGTTTCCTCCCCCAGCGCCCAGCGCCGACCTCGGCTCCCAGGGGTTTGTGCCCCCTGGCACAACCCTGCTCCACAAACACCATAAACCCAAGCTCAGGCTCAGGCTCAGCCTCAGAGTGTTTGGCACAGGCTGAAAATGGAATGGCCTGGCCATGGATGGGCAAGGCAGGTAACAATTCCCGTGGCTCTTTGGGAACATCTGGGTTTGCTGCTGCTCCAAGCAGTTTTCGATCCTGCTGTTGGGTGCATCACCGAAACACAGTTTGTGGTCCACCGTGCTCTAGGGAGTTTTGTCATCCTAAACAAATCCCAAAAATACATCCCAGACATGCACAGAGGGTCCTGCTACCTGGCAGAAGAGGAATCTTCCAGACCCCAACTCAGCATCAGCCACAGGAGATGGGCTCGAGGCAGGAACGATTGGCCTGTCCTGCCTTCTGCCACAGAAGATTTTCGGCGTTGATGGGGAACAGGGAAGGCAAAGAGCAGGACAGTTTGGTTTCCCGTGACTGCTTTTTCTCAAGGATCAACGATCCCAGGGGTTTTTGCCAGATGAACCCTGGTTAAGTAAATGTATCTTGGCTTTGAAAGGCTCACTCAAGGCTGAGGACTGGCTCGCGCTCAGCGTCTCAGCAGGCACTGAGTTTGAAGCTGGGTTAGATGTGGTTCTGGGCTTTGTATCCCTCTTGAGTGGGCTGGGCCTCAAAACTTAGTTCTGGCCTTCGGAGTGTGTGATCACTCCCTAATTCAGCTTGAATCCCTTCCCTGTGTGGAAAGCGAGGCTCAGCAGGGTGCCAGTCCCAGGGGCACCAGTCCCGTGGGTGCCAGTCCCAGAGCTCCGGGCAGGGCTCCATCCCCAGCGCTGCCAGATGTGCTGCCTTGGATGCCAGGCATGCACAGCCCTGCTGCTCCCAAATAATCCCTGGTTCTGCGCCCACGGCTCAGTTTTAGCCGGAGTTTTGTTGGTTTTGCTCGGGTTTCTCCACCGAGTGCTGCAGCATCGGCAGGGACGTGGCAGGAACCATCAAAGCCTGAGGAGAAAAATGAGGAGAAAGGCGTCCAGGCCTGCATGGACAGGGGGCTGTCATGTCCCTGTCCCTGTCCCTGTCCCTGTCCCTGTCCCTGTCCCGCTGCCCACACCATCAGCCCTTCCAGACCCTCCCTGGGACAATTAACAGAGCTCAGAGCACTCATTACACAGTGGGTACCTGCCCTGTTATCACCGTGGCTCCACAACATTTAAACCTCTTAATTTTCGGTCTTGACAGGGGTTTTTAATAACCTGGTGAGGGGGCAGCTGGGGTTTGTTGTGGCCAAGGCAGGGTAATCAGAGATTCTGGGTTTGCCACGGAAGCAAAATGCAAAATAAAACATTAATACAAATAATAATGACAGTCTAATAATAAAAATAAATCATAAATAATGATAAATAATAAATAATAAATAATAAATAAATAATAATAAAGAGCTGCACGATGCAGGAGCTCAGCGTTGCAGTTGTTGCTTCGTTCCAGAGCGTTCTCCTGCTAAATCTTTTCTGATATTAAACCTGGCTCAATAGGGTCCTGATCCCTGGTTGAAACATCAATATTCCTAATAAATAGAAATAACAAGCGAGGTAAAGGGCCAGACCAGCCTGACCTGCCTTATGAATTAATGTAGTGAAAACTGGCCCTGTTCCTCCAGCCTTTATGTACTGCAGGCACATATATGAGCAGTGTACCCATTTATTGGACATCAGAGCTTTGGAATCCAGCAGGAGCCACGCTGTAACCTAATTCCTGCCTTGACACAGAGTGCCAGGGAAAAAGTGGGAAAGGCCCATTGCACGGCCCCCTTTGGCTTCCAGGGTTGCTGTGAATGAAATCCCCCCCCCCCGGCCAGGATTCTTCTCCAGGGTGGATCCCTGTGGGGTTTCTGTGGGATCTCGGGCTGTGGGATCCTGGTCCGCGGGGATTTTAGCTGGAGTTTGCGGGTCTTGTGGCAAGGCCGTGTTTGGTTTGGAGCTGGGGTGTTTGGGGGCTGGCTGCCAACAGGAGCTGGGCAACCTGACCCCTCCAGCCCGTGCATGTGCTGGTGGCTATATATATCCATATATCCATATACCCCTGGCTAGATACACCCATATCCGTGGGGACAGAGGTGCTGGGCACTGCCCTGCCCCCCTGGAACTCTGCCCTGTGGCTCCTGCGTGCCGGGGGATGATCGTGGGGAGGAGTGAGGCCGACGTGGCCCAGCTTTGGGGACGTGAGCTGATCCTACGGCCCCGGCAATGTTCTACCCCGGATGCAGCTCCCGGGAATGCCAGCATGGCTTTACACCACGGAGCAGCAATCTGGGGCCGGGCCTGGCTCCCAGACACAGGCACTGCGTGGTGTCCATAATTTATAAGCTATTCAAAATTTATCGCCGAGAACAAACTCCGGCTGCGGAAGGGTTTTAAAGCCTTGTTAAGTATTAAAGTGGAAATATCCGTGCTGCTGGGGATGGGGATGGCGACGAGGAGCATCCTCCCTGCCTGCCCACCGGCTCAGCCTGCCCCATGCAGACCTGGGAGGGCTCAGATTATCTCTCTACCCCCTCTTTTTTCCTGCCCCCGCCCCATTTTCCCCTTTGTGCTGCCCCTCCATCGCCGCGTTTCTCCAGCCACAGCAGCCCCCGGGTCAGGGGTAGGTCGGGGCTGGCCGTGCCCCCCTCCACTGCCCCCAGCCCCCTCCCTGGGGGGACCCTTGGCTTTGCTGCAGGGGGCCCAGGCCACGCTGGCGAGGGGCTGACAGAGCCATACAAGCACTTGTCACCCCGGCGGTGACGAATCGGCCTCGGCTGACAAGAATGGATGGAGCTGTTCCTCGGGCTGATGGGGGGCGAGAGCGGGGCTGGGGATGCTCTGGGGGGAGGCAGGAGAGGTGCTGGAGGTGGGAGGTGAGGTGGGACTCAGGTGGCTGAGCTGGGGCAGCCCCACGCTGGGGATGGGGTTTGGGGTCTGGGCTGGGGCAAATTTAATAAGTCCTACGGCGGCCTCCTCCCAGAGCCTGGCTTAATGGGATGCCAGAGACGACAGGGTTGCCTCGATCTGCTCATTCCCTGGGCCTGGGGAACCATCCATCTTGTTCTAACCCTATTTTAAAAAAATATAAAAGGAAAGAAAAGGAGGGGGTGGGGGAGAAAGAAAAATGATAAATCTGTTCAGGGCTTTTGTTTGCCTGCGATTCCTGTAAAGGACAAAAAAATGAAATAAAAGCCAGGCCCATTTTTTCCCTCCTTGGTGTTGCCATGGGATAGAAAAAACCCCCGTTCTCAAGAGTGCAGTGCCTGTGAGGAGGGGAAAACCCCTCGTTAACGTTATGAGTTGCATCTGTTCCCTGGGTCCGGGTCACTTCCAGCTCTCCAGCTCTCCCGTGCCTGCCTTCCCCACCCCCTCACATTCCCACTGCTAATTTATTTGGCTATCCTTGCCCTCAGAAATCAAAGGGGAGATCCTGGCTCCCAGCTTGGGCTCTGAGACAGTGACCACCACCGTGCTGAGAGCATCCTAGCCCTGAGAGCATTCCAGCTCAGGGAGCATCCCAGATCTGGGAGCATCCCATCTCGAGGAGCATCCCAGCTCCAGAAGCTCTCAGCCAAACACAGGAGGCAGAGGACAGAGCAAGGTCTTGAAGTGGGATGCCTGCTCATCCCTCTGGAAAAAACAGAAATAATAATCCTGGATCACCCCTGCAAGAGGCAGGAGAGGGAATTCCCCCTCGGAGAACGCTGTGGGCAGGAAGGGTTTGGGGCAGCACTGCAGGATGTTGATCCTCCACTCTTCCTTCTGCTGCAGCCTCTGACCTGCCAGGCCTGAGCCCTTGAGGAACCAAATGAACAAACCTCCCTCTCCTGCTCCTGCTCCTGCTTGGCTCTCCAGCTCTTTCCCTGCTCAGGGAATGCATGTGATCAGGACCCAGCAGTATTTACCACATCTAGGAGGGTGAGGAGGCGTAGAAGAAGATCTTTGATGTAACACACTGGCATAAAAACATGTCTGTACAGTGGAGCAGAGGCTCTGCAGGACTTTGCAGGAGGAGGGAATTGGCTGGATATTTCCAATGGCATGTGGTAAGGAAGGCACCCATACTGGAGCCCCGAGGTGGAACACAGGAGCCGGCACAGGGCTGGGAGCCATAAAGCAAAGATCTTCACAGTGAGAGACAAAACAGCCAGAACCAGTGCAGGGAGAGGAGGATTTTCTTACCCAGCCGTGGCTCCTATCTGCTCGGATCCCATTTCCAGGCTATTTATAGCCCAGGTGCCGGCAGCAGGCTGGTGGCTGTGAGCACTGAGCCCCCGGCACCCCGCGCTTTCCCGCGCCACGCTCCCCCGTGTGCCCGGATCTCCGGAGATCCGGCTCCGAGAGCCAAGGGGATCAGCAGCCCCGGGTCTGCTCTGCAGCAGGGAACATGCAGGGGGAGTTTGGGTGGGTGCAGGCAGCAGGGCGGGAAGGAGTGGTGATTTCAGCTGGAGTAAAACAGGGGGTTGGTGCCTGATGCGCCAGTGGGCACCAAAACACGGCTGTGCAGGGGGCTGCGGGCGGGAGCGTGTCCTGAATCCGATGAGCAGCAGGGCTGTGCCGTGCCATGCCATGCCATCAGGAGCCATACCGAGCCATGCTGTGCCAACTGCACCGTGCCATGCCAGTGCCACCCTTGCTGGGGACACGCTTGTAGATCCCAGGCTGGCATCACGGCTTGGCAGAGGCTCCCAACCAGGCAGAGGCATCCTCACAGCGCTGCTGGCGCTGGCATCACCGGAAGGAAGCGTGGCAGAGGTGCCTGGAAGCCAGGGAGAAGCACAGAATCCCTCTGCAGGCTCTCAGGATGCTCGGGTAACTCGCAGGTATCGCTTTGCTGGATTGTGTGTGAAAGGCTCCACAGTCCTTATTACAAACACTATAAATAGGTTTGTGGTTCTTCTTTGAGCCTAGGAACAAAAGGCTGTTTCATTATCATTAAACTTGCGTTTGAGTTGCTCTGTGACTGAGTGTCTGGCCTTTTATTGCAAGCCAGGGCTTTCAAAAGCTCCTTAAATGTTAATGTCACCTTTAAAACAACAGTGGCGAGGCCTTTGATCAGCAGCGCCGGTCACTTGGTGCAGCTGAAGTAAGAACCAGCCACCGACTGATCTTGGGGTTTTAATATTTCCCTCTTCCCCCTGCCTGGCACCAGGAGAGCAGCCAGGCTTTGATCAGAACTGGTTTTTAGCCAGCTCAGAGACCTCCTGCTCAAAGGAGATGTTCAGCACTGGGTTTCCATGGCTTGGTGCAATGGAGGAGAGCAGGGAACGGCCAGGTGGATCCTGCAAGAGTGACCCAGCCACGCCGCCCCTGCCGGGCTTTGGGCACGGGAGAGAGGCCCTTCTCCAGGCTTTGCCATGGATCTGTGGGATTGCCCAGGTTTTGGGGTCGCCAGCTTGTCTTTGCCGCCGGTGCATCCCCGCGATTTGGAGGCTGGCAGGGAACAGGATCATCTCAAAGCCTTCCCCTTCCCATGGCTCCAGCTCTGCCCTTCACCAGACCCTCCCAGCCAGACCACATTCCCACAGTCTATGCCCGTGCTCAGCCGCTGTCCATCCCACACACACGCCCGAGCACACGGCCAGCGGAGCGGGGACAGGGTGACACCCGCCCTCCCTGAGCAGGCAGCAGCCAAACGCCGCAGGAAAGCACATTTCAGGTCCAATTAATGCCATCCACGGCTGGCACGGGCTGGGTACAAGGATATGTTTGCAGAGATAAGTGTGAGTGTAACCTGATGACACAAGTTGCCTGCTTCCAAATGTCAGGCAAAGTTCACCCAACCCATGTGAAACGAGTTAAAATTTAACAGAAATCTGCAAAGTGTTGCGCTGTAATTGAATCCATGATGTGGACGGGAAGCATGTTCAGACACATCCCAAATTTGCCTGAACCATAATATTCTTCTGGAAAAAAATGGAAAAAAAAAAATAAAAAAAGGTCGATTTAAAGGAGGCGGCTGCTGCTAAATATGCGCGCGCCCCCTCCTTCCCCTGCTGCAAGGAGAAAGTTCTGTCTGAAAACTTCTGAGTCATCCTGCATCGGTTTTGATGTGTCAAAATTGGTTTAAAAATTCACAGCTGAAGCAGCAGCGGGGAGAGCTGAGCTCAGGCACAGGCAGATGAATGCAAAGTGCTGCAGAGCTGAACCGCATCGGCTCCGCATCCGCAACGGGAGTCGGTGAGGCCGGGCCTGGGCATTCAGGAGGAAAAAGGCTTCTTGGCTTCTTGACACTGTGATGTGGCTTTGTGTTGTTTCTCTCTTTGCTGGCTGCTAATTCTCCCTTTGTCCCGGCATGGCAGGGTGCAAACCCCTTCAAGCTTTAGAAATGGAAAGTTGTTTTGTTGGTTTTGTGCTCCGTTTCTATAGCGAGTTCAGCCCCCGAGGCCTCCCTACCGTGGTCTTTGGGCAGCAGTGGCCAGATGTGACCAGCACAGCCCATCACAGCCCCACGTGGGCTGGGACAACCTCTCCAAACCATCCCAGTGCCCTTTTTCCTTCCCTTCCCACGTTCTCCTGGCTGAATCCTGCCCAGGTCCTGCATCCCAAGCCTCAGCTGCCAAAAGAGCCGTGTCACAGTAAGGAGGAGGAAGCAGGAGAAATGAGCTCTGTGCTCTGGCTCACTCCGAGGTTTTTGTCTCTATCTTTTCCATTTAGGGAATTTATTACACTAAGTGATGGATGGAATGGATTAAAAAAAGAAGAGGATGGCCATGGCAGTTTGGACTAACTGCAGGCAGCCCCTGCCTGGGCCGGCTCTGCACACAGCATCCCCACGGATGGGTCTGGGGCTTGGCTCTGCTTTATCCCCTGCTCTTGCCAGAAGATTAAACCCATGATCCTAAAGGTCGGTGCTCCTGGCTGTCCCCCCAGGGCTGCTGCCCAGCCAGGCTCTCCCCTGGACACAGCAGGAGCGGAGGAAAACTGCGAGGGATGACTGAGACCCTTGTGTGCTTTTACTCTGCAAGGGCTTTTCATAGGGGAGCTAAAAACAAATTTAGCACTTAATGCTCTGAAGAGTAAACACTTAAATACCCTATCATCTGCCCAAGTGCTTTGTTTATTATTCAGAGAAGCCAAACTGAAGCAGTTTTCCATGGAGATGTAGTACCTACTTCAGATTAGCCAGCTTAATTAGATCCTGGTTGCAGCGCACGCTGCTCTGTGCTGATGAGGGAAAGTCAAACAGCCACTTCCAGAGGCCAAGCCTGGGCTCCAGCTCCGCCAGGCACAGGGCAGGATTTTGGGAAGAGAGTGGACATCTCAAGCTCTGGTTCAAGGCTGATCTGCACAGGTGACAGGGACAAAGCCAACACTGGTGCTGGAAGTGGAGAGGAGCCGCCATTCGCTCCCAGTCACACCAGTCTGTCCCAGCTTCCACCTCCAGATCCCAGCAGGGACAAACCTGACCTCTGGTAAGGACTGACAACCTTACACAAGCTGGGCTTAAAAGAAAGCTGGATGAAAATGCCAGTTTAGGTACAAAATACTGGCAAAGGCCACTCCTGGGTAGTGGCTGCCCCGAGTGGTACTCCCCGAAGCATAAAATCCCCAGTCTCCCATTTACAAGCTATTAAAGCTGTTACATCCCATAATGGAGTTCCTCAGGTGAAGAAGACAAACAAGGGAAAATGCTGAAGCACCACTGCAAGGCCTGACACAATAACAGCCACGGCACAAGAAGGATGTGACACGGGCAGACAAACAGGAGCGGAATTTATGTCACCGGAGATTACAAGGGCATCGTATATCAGCCATGGAGATGGGCTCTGAGCGGGGCTGGCCTAACCTTCCAGGGAGAAAACTCAGAGTAACCACCCCAGACGAGAGAAAAAGCAGAGCTGGGGATCTCTGGCAGCATCCTGTGCTTGGGGAGAGCTGGGGGGTTTGGTGGGGAGGAGAGGGAGAGGCCAAAAACAATGCAGCGGCCACGTGCCTGATGTGAGAACTGAAGGTGTTGCTCAGCCACTGATGACAGGAGGCTGGGAAATGTTTGTGTGCAGAGATAAAAGACACCTGGGCCATGGTGTGAGGGGTTTTTCCTGGGCCCAGTGGCATCACTTTGGGCACTCATGGCTAATCCTGTTGTTTGAGCTGGTGGGGCTGCTCTGATCCCCTCCTGAGCCCTGCACATCACACCCCACCACCCTCCAAAGCAGCTCTCTGGTCTCTGGGATAAAGCTGTGGGGAAGGGGAAGCCGAAAGCTGAGCAGAGCCCAAAACCCAAAATCCCACAGCGTGGAGGGGAATTCTGTCCTTCCTGATGCCAGAGCTCAGGAGCAACCTTCCATCATGGGGAAGCCCCGTTGTGAATGGCTTTAATAACACCACTGGACCAGTCTGCAGGGGAAGGTTTTACCCACAGCTCATGGGATTTGGCCATTCCTGTATCACCTTTCTCATGTTCATCCAAAAACCTGTAAATAGCCGTGAAAACTCAGCAGCAGGAGAAGGGTGTTGCCCTTCGGTTGGATTTGGTGCAATGTGAGCACTTTGGACTTTGTTTGGCACTCAGATGAGTTATTGGCTTCTCGTCCTCCAGCACAGGACCTTCTTTTTTTCCTCCAAGTGACTATTTGCAGACTTGTGATGTCTGCCCTGTCAGAGCACAGTCCCCACTCAGCACCTTGCAGCTGCTCCTGGAAGTGTCAGGAATTACTAGGAGAGGCTGGATATGGCCACTGCTGTCTCACAGAGCACCTCAGGTTGGAAGGGATCCATAAGGATCGTCAAGTCCAACTCCAGGACTGATCCACATGACCAGGAGCATCGTCTGGATGCTCGCTGGACTCTGACAGGCTTGGTGCTGTGACCACTTCCCTGTTCCAGTGACACATCATCTGCTGGAAAAGGGAGAAATCCTAAGCAATTTTTCCCGTGGTCACAAAATCAACCTATGATCACGCCATGACCTGAATATTGGGAATATCTGTGTCGTTTCCAGCTGGTTTTGGTGTTGGGAATGCCACTGCCAGCCTGCCCCAGGTGCCAGGGTGCAAAGCAGAGATGCCTCCTGCTGCACTGTGCCTGCCAGGCAGGACGAATCCAAGGTG
The DNA here is from genome assembly GCA_013397975.1 of Machaerirhynchus nigripectus. NCBI lineage: Eukaryota > Metazoa > Chordata > Aves > Passeriformes > Dicruridae > Machaerirhynchus > Machaerirhynchus nigripectus. The sequence goes on along the minus strand of VZRQ01005524.1, from coordinate 46,875 downwards.
GAAGAGGATTTAAGAATCCACCTAAGGGTGATGCTGCAGAAAGAGAGGGTCCTGCAGGACTTGGCTGCTCAGCTGTGAGTCTCCTGCAACTCCCAGCCCTCATTATTTCACTCCAAGTCAGTGCAGCAGCAGTCAGACTTCAGAGTAAAAACTGTCCTACTTTCCAACCGCTGAATGCAGCCCGCGCCTCAGATTCCCGCTGCCGTGAACACGCTGCCAGTGGCACGGGCCCCTCAGGTCTGGCTGGTTCCCTCCCATCCCTGGGTTACGTGAGCTGGAATCGGGGTCGATCCGGTGCAGTAAACTGCCCTGCTGCCCCAGCTGGCAGCAGCGTGGGGGCAAGATGACTTCAGAGCCGGATGAACTCATCGCGGGAGCGTTCCAGCCGCTCGCTCAGCGCTCCCCGCCACGGAGCGTGTCTGCCACAGGCTCCGCGGGGATCAGACACCCTCAACCTCCGCCTCGCCAATAAAAAACGCCTTTTCTTCTCCAGCCTCACAAAGCAGCGGCTCTGGTGGAGCCCAGGGGCAGCGGCAGAGCCCCCTTCCCTTCCCTTCCTCCTTCCTTCCCCCTCGCACACGGAGATATTGCATTCATTCATCTCGGGGGCCGCGCCGAGCTCGCAGCCTGACAATGCACGGTGGTGATGTAGGTCTTCATTTCGTGCTGTCAGGGACTACAACAACTGCATCCATTACCCACGAGGCCAAACAGGGCCGTTCCCCCAGCTCCTCCACCCCTGGGGATGTCCCCTGCCCGTGTCCCGGCCGTGAGGCTCCGGGAAGGAGGGCACTGCCGGGTGCTCCGGGTGTGGGATGGGGAAAGGGGGAGCAGGGAGATCGATGGCCCCGAGTGCTGCGAGCACAATGAGGTAATTCCACCCAGCAGAGCCTCATCAATCCCCCGGCTCCGGCGCGGCGTCCCCACGGCCACGGGTTGCCGGGGCCATAGCCCAGGTGTGTGGCTGTCATGGAGATAAAAGAGGCTTAATTAAGACCCAATAAGCTAAGTGATTTGTTATCTCGGCGCAATATATTACTCCAGCCTATCGATCCCAGGGAAGCACGTGTGTCCGAGAGCCACCGACCGGGCTGGATCCCTCCCTGGAGAATATCTGCCGTGGAGTTCCCACTGGAGCACCAGTTCCTGCTGCTGGCTGCTGGCAGAGGCCAGGAACCAGCCCCTAAGATCTCCCCACTGCTGGGCATACCCATGAAAATATCAGGATTTGCTTCCCCCAAGGAAAAAACACAGTGAAATCTGGGAAAAGGAAGTTTCCATAAACCAGCATGAGCTCAGCTGGGGAATGGGAAGCCCCGAGGCCTGTCCCTGTCCCAAGCAGGGCTGGACGTCCCTGAGCAGTGAGCCAGGTCCTGGACACACATGCCATGACCTTGGTGCTCCAGCCCAGCCAGCACCGTGGGCTGCTGAAACATTCCCTTCCCAGCTAAGATCAAACCATTTATTTTTCAAAACTTGAAGGAGGGGTGAAGGGGAGAGGGAGGGGAACCCGATTCCTTTAACATTCGAAATGTTAAACTGTTCAAGAAGTTCTTTGATCTTTTGAGGTTTTGCTGCAAAGGGAACACCCTTTCCCCATTGGTTTACTGAGTCACGCTTATTACTTCAATGCAGAAATATCCTTTATGTCAAGTGTATAAATATCCAGCTCTAAGCTTCAGAAGCCTTTTCCTTTTTTCTTTTTTTTTTCTGTCTGCCTTTTTTTTTTTTTTTTTNNTTTTTTTTTTTTTAATTTTTTTTTTTCCCCGGAGGAGCGTGTTTCACGCTCTCCCGGAGCCGCCTGCATTCTTCCTCAGAGATCCCGCAGTCACAGCGGCTTCCCAGCAGGAAAACCGGGCGCTCTGCACGGGTGCCTTGCAGGGAGCACCCAGGGCCGCCCCTCTCTGCATCCTCCTTGTGGAGAATTCGTCAAAAAGCAGGAGGGAGGAAGAGAGGAGAACATCCTGCCTGGAATTGCAGCTGTGTTAGCATCCCAGGATGCCCCCACTGCATCTCCAAAAAAACCACGGGCCAGGGAGCGGCTGCGCGCCT
>VZRQ01005524.1:0-44798 GCA_013397975.1 Machaerirhynchus nigripectus | reverse complement strand
GCAGCCGGGCCGGGCCGGGCCGCTCCTTCCCGCCTGCCCCGCGACTTGGCCCCGAGCTACGTCTGCGATTGGGCTTGTTTGAACAGTATTGATGGCAGGCAAGCGCCAGCTTGAGCAGCGGGAGCCCCAGGAGCGCTCGCTGCCATGGGGAAGGAGGCGGTGATCCCCCCGCGGCCCGTCCTGGCTGCGGGATGCGGAGTCCGACACCCCCCTGCTTTGTTTCAGCTTCCGAGCAGGACGTCACCTCCAGGACAGGCCATCCCGGTGCCATGGGTGTGCCAGGTGATGCACAGTGTGTGCAAAATCGTGGCACAGCTCAGCAGCTCTGGATTCCCCTCTTCTTCAAGGAAGGACCCTGCAGTGTTCAGCAAGCCATGAGCCTCGCCCAGACCTGGGCACACTTAGCCAGGCAAATGGAGGCATTCCCGACGGCCTCCCCAAATTGGGGCAGCTTCCCCACTCCTGCCAGCCTTGGCTGAGAGGGGTCAAAGCTTTTAGGACCCACATCCCCGTCCAGTTCTTGCTGTGAGCTGAGATGGATGCTCAGAGCTACCTCAGGACATCACCTCTGGTGACCGCCAAGCAGACTCCTGACCAGCTCTCTGTCCTGTGTCCCCAGCTCAGGAACTGCATCAGGAATGACAACCTGGCAAGCTGGGGCAAAAACCAGAGACCTCATCTGACAGAGGGATCCGGGGTGGAACTGTGCCAGAGCTCACTCAGGGATCTGTGCCTGCCCTGTGTCCCCCTTTCCCGGGCAGCACAGCACAGCAGGGATGCACCAGCATCACCCCTCGTGTCACTTGGGGTCTCAGCAGTGACACGTCCAGGAATGCTGCCCTGATGCCCACTGTGCTGGGTGGACCCTGATCCATCCCTGGCCATCCCAGGAGCTGAGTGTGGGAGCTGCTCTGGCCCCTCCAAGCCCAGCTGTGCCCAGGCTGACACCAATCCCTGCTCTCCCTCTTTCGTCCCAGCATGGAAGTGGGTCCGCACTGCACTTTCCTCTTCCCCTTTTCCCCCTTGCTGGAGGTCACACCCCCCTGTTACATAACCAGCAGCCAGCTCTGGGCAGAGCAAGGAAACTTGACATTCACATAACCTGCCAAGCTCTCTCCAGCAGGGATTATTAAGTCATTAGAGTCTGTTAGCAAATTTTCCCAAATACTTTTTGCCTCTTCCCAGGGGCACCTTGATGGTTAATGATCCCAAACTACGGGCTGGGCTTAAATTCACCCACTCCCATCAAACAACCTCCAGTGATCCAGTGGGAGAGATGTGGAGGGAGGGGTCAGGAGAAAATTCCCTCAAAAGGAGGCTCTGATTGAGTGGCGGAGGGAGGGAAGGGTTGGCAGAGGGGAAGGGGAGAGGTGCCCACCCCAGGGAGGGGTGAGGGGGTGATCCCCATCCTCCCCCGGTAACACACACCCGCTTTTCTCCTCGGCTGAGCTGGCAGCCCAGGGCGATATTTCTAACAGGCAACTGTATTGCCTAACTGGAGACAGAATAAAAAATAATCATAAAAAAACCAGTCAGGCAGGCCAGTTGAGTAGAGAGATCGGTTTCACCCACCTGCAGCTGGCTTGTGCTCACGTTCTCAGGCTGAGCGGTGTGCACATCAACACCCGAGGATCTGAGGCTGGTGACAGGGGACATTCCCTGGCCCCAAACCCCCACCCAGGAGCAGCATCGATTCAAAATCCAGCTTTTTATCAGGGTACCCCTCATATTTTTGTGCTTGTTGAGCAGCAAAGTCTGGAGCAAGGGCTACAGCTGCAACCCAAGGTGAAGGTAAAGGGGAAACCCCACACAGACTCCTCTTATTTTAGACCCATGACTTTTAGAAAGAATATTTTACACTTAAAAGGATTTCTGATCCACCTGGCATTTAGAAAAGCCCTCATAATTTTTATGGATATCACTAAGACTAGCAATAATAATGAACTGATGGCTACCAAAGTGTGCCTCCAGGTAACTCTGAGTAATTTCCACTCGGATAAGCAGTACAGCTCTCTGATCCCCATGACCCCACAGCCTTGAAAGCCCTTTAAAAGACCAGAGGAGACTGATTTCCATCCCAAGCCCTTTTTGGTTAATATCTGTGAGGAAGTCACCTGGGTATATCCAACATGAGGCTCAGCACTGGTGTGGGGCTGCAGAAAACTCCCTGATTTCCCAGGCAAGTGGTGTCAGCAGACACTGGAACCCCCCAGGCATCCATCCCACAGCTCCCAAGGCAGGGGATGGAGCCTTGCAATGGATCCCCTGGCAGGGACCAGAAATCCCTCGGTGTCACCAACCCCTTCCCCACTGGGCAGGGACCAGGGAACCAGCGAGTCAAAAACTCACCTTCTTTCCAAAGTTGCTCGTGGAAGGAGATTTGTCACACGAGCCTGTTTGCTCCAGAAATAAATCTCCCTTTAAGGCAGGTAAATCTCAGGCAGAATCTGTAAGATGCCCTAATGTGGCATTAAGCTGAAGTTAAGGTTATATTCCTCCAGGGATGCCAGATGGGATTTGCTTTCCTTGAAGACAGGACACATATTTTAACTTTAATGGGTTGATGGAGCCCCTTTTATCTTGTAAATATGAATGAGGAAGGGGGAGCTGTTAAATAAATGGAAGGGTTTTACCTGAACCTTTTTCCCTGTCATTGGCTTGGACTGTGCTAAAGACCTTTGTTTTCTCAGCGGAAAACTCGCTCAATCATTCAGAAAGGGAACTAAATGCCTTTTGAGAACATAACCTTTATTTTCCAGATAAATGGTTCACTCAGAGCAATTTGCATGTGGGAAGCTGGTATATGGCACAGGGAAAAAAAAAATTATATTTAAAACCCAATAGCGATGTAGGTCATGATACAAACATCTACTGCTGAGATGACTTCTCTGGGGTTGGAGAGTTAGGGAGCTCAAGGCAATGTAAAGAGGATGGGGAGGGTTTGTGCAGCAGCTCTGCTCGGGGCTGAGTGGGTAGGTGGAGGAGTGAACTAATCCATAGTGGTCCAGATAAAAGGGGTTGGGCCCTGGGAAGACGCAGCCAACCGGATGAGGAACTCTGCTAGCGGGCCCCACCACCCGAGGCTGGCTTTGCAAACCCATCCCAGCCCCTCTCTCCTTCCAGAACCAATGCCACCAGAGGTGTCCCAGTCCCAGGCAGCTGTCACACCCACCCCAGTGACACTTGGCTGAAGAGGGGGACCCTGCCCGACCACAGTTCCCACAGCAAAGCCAACCGAGGGAGCTGCTGCTGCCACGCCAACAGCGAGGGACAAACCAGCACTCAAACTGTTGGGTCCTGATGGTTCATCTTCCTCCAGCAGCAGGTTTCCCTAAAGCTCTCCAAATCACTGCACCCCAAAACTCCTCATCCCCGTCTACGCTGCTGAGAACGGCCTCACTGATCCAAATCACCTAATCCAGCCCAGAAACAGCCCCCAGACTTCCAGGCCTTGGGCTGGGAACCACAACCATGCTCTCTAAAGGGACAAAAGGACCCTGCGAGGCATCGACCCCGCTCCGGGCTGTGCCCCTGCGATGGCGTGGAGGAGGCAGAGCCTGGGAAAGGCGCTGGGAGCAGCTGCGGCGGAGCCTGGTGCCAAGCCCAGCTGCTCGTTAATTAGGGGAACATGTTGTCTCTTGTACGCACCTCCAAAGACGCTGCATTAGCTTGATAAGTATTTAACACTTGGCACGGGGGGAAATTTCCACTTAGCATCCAGCAGCGCTGAGCGGCGGGGAGGGAAAGGTGGCACGGGCAGGGCAGGAGGCGGCACAGCCCCAGGAATCCAGCCTTGCCCCGCTGGGACAACACCGGGCAGCAGCAGAGGGGTTTGTGGGCTCTGCCATCACACTGGGAGCCTCCAGCCCTGGGACAAAGCCCTGGCTCTGCTCTGGGTTTAATCCACCCCTCTCCTGGGGGTTGTGGCTGCTCGTGCCTCTCATTGAGAGGCTTTGGGAGCGAGCTGGCCGTGACGGGCCCGCTGTGCTGCGCTCTTTGTGCCGGGGTGCAGGTGCCGTGCAAATGCACTGCCGGGGCCGATGCGCTGCTGCCTGTGAGACATCTTCATCCCCGCAGCTGCCTTCCTGCATGGGGCTGCGGGGAAAAGGGCCACACTCGGCTCCTGGGACAGCGGGATATCCCCAGAGCTGAGGGAAACTGAGCTGGGACCCCTCCAGCCCGCAGAGGAACGGTCATTGCTGCAAGACTCACCTTCTGGAAGCACAGTTCCCTCCAGAGTGTGCAGGGATGAGGGTGATCAGACTCTCTCCAGCTTTGGGGACTCATCCCAGCCGCACAGAAATTGGAGTGGGGGAGCTGGTCCCAGTCCACTGGGCACTCCCCAGGCCTTACACAGGGCCGGGCAGCAGCCCAGCCTCCTCTTTCCACCACCGGGTTACATTAGCATTTTCCATATGTTTCAATGCAGATAAATCTTTTGTCTGAATCGAAATCAGTAATTATGAGTCAGTGTTAGCACACAGTGGGTGAGTCAGGCACAGAGGCATTTTTGCCTTGTACCCTCAAGGTCTAAGACACTTCGCTCTCCCGAGCCTCCTGTGTGTGGTCTTTGTTCAGGGCTTTCACAAACTCCATGGGCAATCCACCAGCGAGTTCAGCAGCAACCCCCAGCCAAAGCTGCCACCTCCTCCTCAAATCCTCGGGGTGGGAAAGCACCCTCAGCACCTGGGAAATGCACAGGTGGTCCCTGCTCACTCCATGCCCTGGCGGGCCGTGGGTTGTTAGAGGGGATGTTTTATTGATGGGTGTGGCTGGCTGGAGATTTGTCTCCCCACTCCCTTTGATCCCCCAGCTCATCTCCTGACCCCATCTCCTCTCCTTACGCCCCCGTGGAGTTCAGCCCCATCCTTCCCCCCACCGTGGCACTTCATCCTCCCATGCACCAGGCTTGGGCTACCGAAAAATGATCAAACCCTCAGAGGAGTCGTGGGCTGGAGGTTGGTTTGGTCACCCAGGTGCAAGGAAGGAGCTCCAGCCCCACAGCCACCCTGGAGAGCCCATCCCAGAGTGGGTCCCGCTGCTGAGCCACATTTTAAAAGTATGTGGGCAGAGCAGTAATGGCCTAAATCCTACATCTCTGCAAGGGCCACGTTGTTAATGTCACCAGGGTGAGACCCTTACCACGGCCCTTCTGCTCCCTGGAAAACGTGAGTGGAGCTTCTTTAGGGGCTTTGTCCTAAAAAGACAGAAGGCTCATGGCTCCATAGGTTATTAGCAGGGAGAACACAGTCCAAGATATCCACACATCCAGCATGATCATCTAAACTCCACCCGATTTGGAGGTGCCACAAAAGAGTAGCAACACCCTGACGAGTGCCACAAGCCAGGGAGGGAGAACATCCCCATACTGCTTGTCTGAGCCACAGCAGAGATAAAAATCCCACTGGCATGACCCAGGAAGGAGCTGTCAGCCCCCAGCTCTGCACAGAGGAGATTAGCCCAGCGAGCCTGTGTTTGCTTTCTTTGCCTTGAAGCACGCAAAACCCAACAAAACAGACTTTGTTTACTGCCCGTCCTAAACCGCTTAGGCAGGCGGAGATGAGCTGAAAGCTTAGACACGCTGCAGAGCTCCAGCCAGATGTGGTTTCCAATGGCCGAGTTAGGCACCTCTGAAACCTGAGGTTTATTAATGAAGGTGCCTGCTGAACCATAACGAGCTGTCGTAATTACCTCGGCCGCAGCATCCCCGCGGCCGGACAGCACCGCCACGAGTGCCCGGCCGAGTGACCACGGCGTCTTGGGGAGGTGAGGAAATAGGTGAAGGTCATTCCCCAGGCTGACAGGCTCTGGTGGATGGCTGAGGGGAGATAACAAACCATCGGGGTCACCCCTGATAAGGGATGAAAAAGCTCCAGAGGCGAGGAATAATTACGTGTGAAGGGCTATGTTTTCCTCCCAATGACGAGCTCCTCATCAGAGCCCCTCAGAGCCCAGGAGGCTGCACGGAGGGACCAACCACGGCCGGGCAGCACCGAGCTGTGTCTCTGCCAGGTGAGAACTGGGCAGAAGAATCCTTCCCAGCTGGTCCCTTCCCAGTTCAAACCAGTGCAAGGAGCAGAAAGGAGGCGCGTCCTCCTTATGGCAATTCCATAGGCTGATCCCAACCCCACTGGTCACCCGCGGATGAGCTCTGGGATGCTCAGGAAGCGATGCTGGGCTGTGCTCGGGTGGGAGCAGCTTGAAATGCAGTCAGCCCAGAGCCCCCAGCAGAGGAAATGGAAAAGCCACCATGGCTCAGGACCAGAGAAGCATCTACACCAAACCACCACACTGATGGAGACCAGGAAGCCCAAGGGAGACAAATCACAGCATCCAGGAGGGGCTGACAAAGCAGGGGGACCCGATGATCCTCCCCAGTGGGGGCACAGACCTGTCCCCCTCCCCTGTTCCCCAAAGCACAGCCCTGCTGATGGAAGTCAGCACCTCGCCGAGGAAACACTCGCTGGGAGCTTTTCACACCTGGTGTAGCCTCTTGAAGTTTCACACCAGTGAAGAGCCGTGACCTCAGGAGGGGAGGGTATCAGCTATATTTCCCAAATATCAGCAAATTGTGTGAGAGAAGGAGATATGCTAAGGGGGCAGGCTGCTCAAACCATTACCATCCTTCTTAGTACCACTTAGCTGAACCGTTAAAAAGATCCAGGGCTCCCAAAGACAATTAAGCTCAAGGGAAGCCATAAATCTCAATAAACATCAAGCCAAGTTTTCTTCACTGCTTGAAACAACAGATATAATTTCATTGGTTACTGAGCTCATGCTCCCAAAGGGATTTCAGATAAAAAGCCACTTATTCAAAACACCAAACCCAGGCTTCTCCTGTCTCTCAGGCTACCGAGGGGTCAGATTTCCCAGCATGGGAACAAGTGCCCCGCGGTCTGCGGAGGTGGAGCCTGGCTGCAGCAAACCTCTGCAGATTTATGATGTCTGTGGCACGGCGCTGTGACCTGCCACCAAGGTCAGGCACCTGCCTGGGGAGGCGGCCCATCCCATCGGGAGGCAGCCGTGGGGCAGGAGGGGACCTGGATGCTGGACACAGCCCTCCATCCTCTGCTGAGCTTGGCAGGACATGGAGCTGGTGGAGCTGGACTCCTGCTCTGGGACATCAGGGACCGAGGTCACGCACGGCCAAGGTTGTGGGGAGCATTTTCTGTATCTCCAAGCTGGCTGGCACCCCTGCCTCGTTATCTCTGGAGTACTTGAGGAGCCCAAATGGGCAGCACAGAGCACATCAGCTCTCCTGGCTGCCCCAGGAGCCTCCTGGCACTTCGCCCTCGTGCCGTTTATCCAGCTCACAACCAGCCTCTCTCATCCATGTACTTTCCACTGCGGAGATCAGAGTGCAAGCCATGCCAAGACAGCACATGCCAGCCTCAAGTCCTCACTCCAGGGTTTTTTCCTGGCAGGTCCTGTGCTCAGCAGGGCTGGGGCCCTGGTTTTGACAGCTCGCTGCAAGGTCGTTCCATTCGCCAAGCGCTGCTTCCCTGTGCTTTGATTTAAGTTCTGGCATGCTTCTTGTATTGATTTCTCTCAGATGTATTTTATGGGGAATAAGCACTCAAACCAGGAGGCCAAGACCTCCTGCATTGTGCACGGCATAGTAATGGATGAGCTCCTGCTCACACTCCCTCCCTCCCCTTGTCTCCAATTCTCTCACCTTTTATTTAATCCACTTGCAAATGCAGCAGGGTGAAGGATGGCAAATGCACAAACACGTGAGACATCCCTGCTTTGGATGCTTCCCTGGGTGAGCCAAGCAGGGATGGCTTTGGGATGAGAGTAGAAAGTCTTCTCCCAGGTTTTATCAGGAGTTTCAGCTGCAAAGGCATTTCCCAGGTTGAGACTGTCTGCAGGATCTCTTTGACCACTGGGCAATAGTCGAGGGCCTCAGTAAGAATAAAGAACTCAGCTTTGTCATTATTCAGCACCTAAAAGCTGCAGGTGGTAGCACCAACTCAAACCTCAACTTTTCTCCCCAGGAGAAACCATCTTTACAACCAGAAATGCCCTGGTGGCATGGTAGGGAGTGTGTCCTCATATCTGCTCTGCTGTCTGTGCAGCCTATCCAGGGTCAAACATATCCAAACATCCCAGGGAAGGCTTTCCTGCCTGCTGAAAATCTCCTGACCTCAGCAGAGGTGGAGACACACAGGGTCCTGGGGGACAGCCTGAACTATCCAGGTTTCCAGCCCAGTGGTTTATCAGTGGTTTATCCAAGATGAGCACTCTGGGTTTGCTGCGTCCGGCACTGCTGGAGGTGACCTTGGCAGTGCTGGTGTCCTGCTTAAACCCCAGCCTTAGGAGAGACCTAAAAATCACCACCAGAAACAGCAGAACATTTCAAGGGACAAACCCTCAGCAGACTTAAGGGATGGGTTTTCCCCATTTTAATAAACCAACTGTCTGGGATCCCTATTGCCAGCAGCAGGTTTCCCAAAGTCCCGAACCCAGGCTGCTGAAATGACGACACTGCTGTAAAAATGAGGAGTCCAAAACTCCCATTCAATATGTTTTCCTCTGACTACACAAGCCCAAGGAGTCAGGATTTGGAAGGCAGCCCTCGTTCTGTCCACAGGAGGAATAAAAACATGGTTATTGTTTTTCTCAGTGAACTGCAAAGCCTGTTTTTAAGTGAAACCTGAGCTTCCCGTCTCATCACGTGCTTCCAGGAGCTCGAGCTTTCGGAAGACCAAATACTTTGAAACTCTGGATAAGACCATTAGAGTTGCTTAATTTCCTTTATGTCCATCTGTTTCAGTTCAGCTCAGTCGCTTCTGTCCCAGACAAGACATTTGGCTCTCCTAAATAAATCTTATAGCCCATTTGGATTAAAGACTTTCTGATGCAGCCTCTGAATATAATCCCTCTGATTTGCATCTCAAAGAAATCGAGTTAAAACCGAGTAAGAACCGTACACGGAGTGCTTGGAATTGCTGGAGTGTGTGAAGCACTCACGAGGTCCCATATGGATAATGGTGCTTTTGTTTGGAATTTATCATGAACTCCCGCGTTCCCCTGGCTGTGGTCGCACCAGGCACACTCCGGGGCTTTCAAGGCAGACAGGGTGAAAACATAATTGCCTGGCTTTGCTGCTGTCCAAGGCTCGAAGTCTTGCACCCCAGCGACCGAGAACGCTGCGGCGAAAGTGCGAGACGCACTCGGGGAGCCTGGGGCGGCAGGTGCCACCGCGGGGACAGCGGAGGATGAATGAACGCACGGCAAATCGCACCCGAGCTCCAGCAGCCCCGCTGTTATCCTGATGAGTTACCCTGCTCATCAGCTCCTCAAAGGTGTTTTTTCCACCTCGAGGGAGAGCCGAGAGCCTTTGCCTGCCGCTGCAGCGCATCGATCGCCCCAGAGGGCAGCGCTCGCAGGGGGTCCGTGCGCTGCCGTCCCGCTGTCCCCCGGGCTGCTCGGCGGGCTCTGGAAAAGCGTTATCTCATTTCTGAGCGGCACAGCCGGGTCACGGGACGCCGGGGTGCTATTCCTGGCAGTGACGCAGCCGCCTTCCTGCCCAGGCAAATGCTTTTCCCCTTTCCATGTCCCAGGGTACCTGTCTGTGACACACGCCTTGCGAAACGGCTCCAGCGCGCTCCGAGATCCCCCAGATAAGAGGCTCCGTTCGAGGCTTGCTGCCGGCGCGATTTTGGCAGCAGCCCAAGCGCTCCCTCGCTGCTGTCCCACTGATCCCTCTCAGGAGCGCCTTAAGGCTGGAGGTGTTTGTGCCGCTGAGGCGTGGGAACAGCCGCTTCCCTCTTTCAAACCTTCAGAGCGGTAAAATCCGGGGGGAAAAAAAATTAAAAAAGGAAAACTTACATAACCGTAAAAAAAAATTAAGCAAAGCCCTGCTCCACCATCAGTGCTGCCCGTGGCAGAGCCGTGCTCTAAATGGATTCAAGGAGGAGATTCCAGACCCTGTCACAGCCTCCTTCAGGGGCATAATTGTAAGAGGAATGGACGTGGTTGCATTGACAAACTCCAAACCTCCTCCCAAAGATGCCAAGATTATCAGCTCCTCTGTGCGATGGGGAGCTGAGTCACAGAGCAGGGAGGTGGTTTGGGTATCAGCCCCACAGGGTTATTCCAGAGGATCAGATCCACAGCAGGACACAGGCAGGAATCCCTTTGCCAGGGCAAAGCAGACGCCCACGCTGCTATTAATGATAATAATTAATTACAAGGACAGGGCAGAACTGCCCCAGCCTGAACCTTTACCCAGAAAAACCTCATTTTCTCTGGATGAGAAGAGTCTGGGTTGTTTACCACAGAGGAACAGGGGAGAGAGCCAAGCTGGACCCAGCACAGACCATCACCCCCTCCCCTCCACCGCTGCCACAGCTCCAGAGCCATCACAGGGCCATTAAAAGCCAAATTCATTTCCACAGCTGAAACCAACTGCCCGTAATACAGAATCTGCTGCAGCTGTGGTTCAGCGTGGCACCTGAGAGCTGGGAGGTTAATGACACAGAGCTGTCAGCAGCCTTAATTATATTCCCATTTTTCCAGCCTCTGATTAGCTTTAGAGCTCATCTGGTGTCAGAAATTTGGTGCCTAAGCTTTGACAAAAGTGTTTCATTATTACTTAATAAACGGGCAGAGAGGGAGGGCACGTCTTTAAGCTCTGGCTTGTAAAAGCTTCCTCTTTTTTTCAGCTTTTTTTCTATTTAACCTCCGCAAAGCTCCCTCACCTCAGCCATTTGGGCTGACCCCATTCTCAACGTCCTGCCAAGAGCCCCCCACATTTCTGGGACCCCCAAACCTGTCTCAAATTCCCCCATAAATGGGCTCTGTTCAGCTGGGAGCCTGCTGATCTCCGGCTGCTGATGGCCAATTAATAAGAATCATTTATTACTGTTGTATCACCCCTAAAATGAGCCAGGTGTTTGGAGGGAAAAATAATAAAATAAAAGGAGATTTAAAAACAATAATAATAAAAGCACAAGCTTCAAATCAAAAGATCCAAACAGCTTAAAATCTAAAGCAGAGCTTAGGTTCTTCTTGAGATTCAATTTCCTCCAGCTCTCAGCGAAGTTAATTAGCTTGAATATTAATAGAAGTGGTGAGAAGGAGCCTGGTATCTTTTAGCTCCTTCTCTAAAAGCACAGTGAGCTGTGCCACAAACCTCGCTGGGACCGACGGCCCCCCAGCAGCTCCCTGTCCTTGTTCAGACCCCCAAAGGCAGCTTGGTACCCAATTCCCTGTGAATCCCCCAAATTTTTGCACCCTTCAATGTTTATCTTTGTTTTTTTTCTTTCACAGGAAATTCCTGGAGAGGAAATTTGGGCAGACCATCACAAATATTGGACTTATGCTCGGGACTGAAATCGCTGGCGCTGCCTGGGTGGCTGAAGGAGGTTTTTAAAGCCAAGGGTGGCTCTTCAGCATCACGAGCTGAATGTTCCCTCCCACCTGGCCTGAGAGTCAGTCCCCGAAATCCCTCCTGTGTTTGGCAACATCGATAACAACATTTTCCCTGCTTCTGTGAGGATGAGAGGGGCCTGCCCAGAGGAGCAGTCACTGGGGATGGGGTTTATGGTGCCGGTTGCTGCTGGTCTCTCTCTGGGCTTGGCCACGTTCATGGCAGTTGCTTGAGATGAAGGACGCTCTCAATGACTTTATCCTTGACCTCTGATCAGTCAGAAACCACGGAAGTTTCCAGCACCTCCAACCACTTTAATGTTTAACTTCTGCCGTAGCTTCTGGAGGCTGATACAGTTTTGGCTTTGCAGAGGCAACTGGGGCTTGAAGGAGCCGACTGCAAATCATCACCAGGCCTGTTCTCACCCTGGTTCCTGGCTTTTTCATTGCCAGGCAGAGCGACAGGAGACATTCACTGCAAAAATCTGCAGCCACATGAAATTCTCCTTGTTTGAGGTTTGGTTCCAGCGGAGCAGAGCGATAGAAACCAGGCTGATATCAACAGAGCCACTTCCAGTGGTGACAGCACTGGAGTTTGGCTCAGAAGCCTTCCAAAGGCTGGAGATGGGCAAGGAGCAACAGCAGCATTTAGTGAATGGTCACAAAGCAGGTGTGGGATATTTTTGGCACGGTCCTACTGCCGTGTCTGATGTTTTGGGTGTTTCTGCCAGGTTTGGGTCCTGTCTCTTGAGTGATTAAAACAGGCCCCATCAAAAAGGGGACCCAGGGAATGGTTGTGACTTCTGCATGTCCAGCTTGTAAATTATTCCCATGTCCAGGAATACCTGAAACTATTGGAGGGAATCCTTCTCCTTCCCTTTCCCCTCCATGTGAAAAAAAATCATTTGCTTTGGGGGGGAAAGTCAGCTGGAACAGGAATGGTTTTCCATCAGTGAGGAAAGCTGAGGTGGTGCCTCATGATGGCCGAGGTGGCCGAGCCCGTGGACATTCCCTCTGAATGGAGAAGGACTTTGGTCCAGCTGCCTCCCAGCAAGGCCCCAGTAACACCAGTAACAGCAGCCCTGCAGCCTGTCCCCGTGCCATTTCCAGGGCTGGTGACGAAGGGCAAACACCAAACACTCCTCGCACGGAACCCACCCAGGCTAATAACAGTATTAATTACAGCACACGGCCCCTTCTTCCCACTGTAAATCTCTATTAGCAATAAACTGGAAGGGTCATAAAAGGGAGTTTACAATGAACCCACCAGGCAATATGTGCCTGAATCCTTGGCTTTGTTGCAGCTGGCAATAAAGCCGTCTTTTATTAGAGCACATACCCTGCCCTGGAGATAACGTACAGGGCCCAGGACTCCTCGAAGAAATGATGCAAAGCTGTTTTGTTGCACTTTGATTTGCTGCAGAGCCGTGTGGAGGTGGGAAAAGCCGAGGGATCTGGGTAACAGGCTCCGGTTCCCTCGCTCCCAGCCTGACACTGAATCACCGAGCGGGAACAGCCTCGGTAATTCTACATCGTAAATGTTCCCCTTCCCTGAGGGGGGGGAAACTCGAGGAAACAGGAAAAGAAATAGAGGGGGAAAAAAAAGAAAAAGAGCTGGAGGTAAATTAGGAAACACAAGGAAATCTTTCGTGGGAGAAAGGAGTAACAAACGGTTGTGGTGGTGTCATGGGCAGGGGTTAATGTTTAAGCTTCTGTTTTTGTTTATGAAAAGCAGATAGTGCTGAATATCTTAGAAATAGGCACAGATCCATCCAGGGGCACGAGGGCCAGGCCTGGAAGAGATTTGCTGGCTTCAAAGTCCCAGGCAGGTTGGTTCCAGAAGAGGAAAAAAAATTTTAAAAGAGGAAAAAAAAACCACCCCAAAATAAGCAAAGGTTGATATTTGCAGCTTGTGGGACACGAGAGAAGCAGCCAGACCAGCACACAGGTCCCAAAAAAGATGTCCCTCTGTCTGCTTGCCTCCCCAGCACCCACAAAACTGGACTTTGATGCTCCTTGTGGGTCCCTTCCAGCTCCGGCTATTTTTTGGGGAAAGTTTGCTTTGCTGGAGGACAAACACCACCACTGACAGGATCACTGCCCCTCTGCCCCACTCCTGTCCCAGCGTGGGTTGCCTTCCAGCCCTAAGAAGTGGACCTGGAGCCCCTGGGCTTGCAAGACCCTTTAGGAGGCACCAACACTCATTAATTTAAGCTCAGTTGAAGGCTGCTGTGGACACTGGTGTGAAATCACCAGTTTTATTTAGCCTGGTGCTTAGGTAGGATTGTTCTAAGTGCAGTTCAGCCCTGTTCTCTTATATATCCTGAAGTCTTAAAAGTAACAATTCTGTCACCTCTGGAGCCATTTCTCTGCTGTCTGTAGCCTTGCTGGAGCCTCAGTGTTTAGCTGGAGGGCTTCATCTCCTTCAGACAGCCACCTGTCAATTATCCATCCCCTCCATAAATGAAATAAACAGCTGGTGGCTTTTGTTGTACCCATAAAAAGTCGTTCTCCCTCTGTGTTTGCACTAAAGCTGGTGGCACTGTGCTAGGAGAAGGCAAACAGATTTTTCCAGGGAGTTTAATACCTGGCTCCAGCACTGTGGTTTGGACTTTCTTTCAAGCTGAAATTCAACCACGGCCCTTCACACTGCTGCCTTTATGCTGTTCTGGGATGTGTTTCCATTCTTGTAAACACTCTCAGCTTTGGGGCTGCTCTTGGTCAAGTTACTGCCCAGAGAAGGTGTGGCTGCCCCATCCCTGGGAGTGTCCAAGGCCAGGTTGGACAGGGCTTGGAGCAACCTGGGATAGTGGAAGGTGTCCCTGCTTATGGAAGGGGGTGGAATGAGATGAGCTTTAAGGTCTCTTCCAACACAGACCATTCTGGGATTTTCTGTCTGCTGCCCTGGACAATGGTGAGACCCCATCCTGGCTGTCAGATGAACAGGACAATTGCTCTCCTCAGTGTGGCCTCGTTAAAATTCTCTTCTCTTTCTTCCACCCGCTCCAGACCTGGCATCCTCAGGGAAAACTCTCATCCCACTTCTCCTGCGCTCCTCCCTTCCCAGGTTACAGCTTTTCCCGGCTGGGTTTGCAGGCCAGACACGCTCTCAAAGTCCAGGGGAGAAAAATAACACGCTGGAAGCGCTGGAGCCCTAGGCCTGGCTTTTTAAAGATGAATATTCTGCAGAGAAATTACTCATTGTTTTTTGTGGCTCTTTTACAGAGACAGAGAAAGAAAAGAAACTGATGTAATAGGAGATCTTAGCCAAGACATCTGACTAAGGCACCTCACTCCCCATCCCCAACATCCAGCCCGCTCGGAGCTTCTGCTGCCAGCCCCAGCCTGGGCTCTGCTCCTCATGGAGCACAGATGGACCCAGCACGTGGGGCTCTGCAAGAGACACCCCAAAATCAGCCGCTGAACCCACCCCACAGGGGAACCAGAGGAAGCTGGGGAGCGCCACCAGCCTGCAGCCAGGCTTGGAAGGGACCTTGGCTCTCTGCTGGGCCCTTTGCCACCAGCCTGTCCTTCCCTGTGCTACCAAGAGTGCCCGGTAGCCGGCAAGGCCACAGCTCCTGATTCATCCCCACCCAGCCCTCTCCAGCTCCCATGCATCCCCATGACGCACATGTGGGAGGGGACATTTTATATATATATACGTATTTTTGCTGCAGCCAGTGGCCCTGCTCCTGAGGACAGAGGAATTATTACCCGCTGCTTTCGTGGTATAATAAAGAGCATGTGTTGTACCCTGCATAAATTCAGCTTCTGAACTGATGAGCGAGGAAATTTTTCCCCTTCTCTGCCCCGGACTGTGCAGATGAGTGCTCACATTTATCCAGCACGGGAGTGGGAAGGGATGGCTGGGTGAGAAGTGGGAACAAGGCACACATGTGCACGCACAGGGACACATGGCCCCGTGCATCCTGAGCCAGAAAAACTCCGGAGCTCTCTAAATCTACCCAGCAATCCCGCGCTAATCTGCTCAGTCTCAGTCCCAAATATAACTCGGGGACAATAAATAAACTAACAGGAGTTAAATAAGTTCAACTTCTTAACCTTTGCACGGATCAATCCCTGCGTTATTTCATTTTTCCCTTGTTTCCCTCCATCCTCCATGTCTTGTTCCCTGCTTCTCCCTCCCTGTTGTCTCCAGGGACAGCAGAGCACAGCAGCCAGGGGAGCAGGTAGCTGGAAATCAGAGGAGGAAGACCCAGAGCTGTGAAAAAAATAAGTCACCAACCACTTCCTTTCTGAAACCTGGGGTTGTCGCTTCCTGCTCTGCATCCCAGATCTCAGGAGGTCCCATCTCCAGGAGGACTGACACCCTCGGGGTGCAGGAGTTTAAAAATCCTGGGTTAAAATCTCTGCCCGTGGCTCCTGCTTGTAATTCCCACTCTGCCAGCTGGGAGTGAGATGGGCCATGGATTTGGGATCTGTAAAATCCCTGGTCCAGCATGTGCTGGGAGAGTTTACCACGTCTTCCTGCCCCTCACCGTGACTCATGTGCTGCTGGGACACACTCATGGGGAAAGTATGATGCTGGTACCCAGCAGATGCCACGCTGGAAGGGGACAGTCCCAGCTGCACTGCTCAGCACATCCTCCTGCTTTATTACCAATCCTAGTAGGGATAAGTGTTTCCTCCCAGCTGGACTCTCTGTTCTCTCAAGAATGATGCCTTGCTGCCATCTGCACAGGCCACAGTTTTTTAGGTCTTTTCCAAGGTGGTCAGTACAGCCACCATCCTGCTTTGCCAAAATCCCTGGAGGGTTTTTTCCTCTGAGCTGGGAAAAAGAAGCTGTTTTCCAGACTCCCGCCCTCGGAGGATGAGTCGGAGGAAATTAGCAATGATGCACAACTGAAAAAAATCAAATTGTTCGAGCAAGTTCAAAGCTGAGCCAGTCTGGAGACATCTGCACACCACATGCCAGGAGCAGTGAAACACCAATAAATCCTTGCAGGATGGCACTGAGGGAAGGAAGCTCGAGCACTGCTCAACCCAACTGGGGAAGCTCCCAGTGCTTCTGTTCTGAGGTGGCTGAATGGACTCAGTGGGAAGGAGAGTTGAGGGAAGTGAGGGAAGAATAAAAATTTTTGGGGAAAATGTTGAGCTACCCAAATTCATAGAATCCCAGAATGGTTTGGGTGGGAAGGGACCTGAAAGATCCCATTCCAACCCACCTTCCACTAGCCCAGGTTGCTCCAAGCCCTGTCCAACCTGGCCTTGGGCACTTCCAGGGTTCCATGGGCAGCCACAGCTTCTCTGGGCACCCTGTGCCAGGGCCTCACCACAGTTACCTTCATTTTGGACATGGTTATTACTCCAGTTTCCAGAATGTGGTGACCACTGAAGTCTATTTTCTGATTGAAACCCAAAATCATTAGACCAAATCTAATGAAAACCTTTCTAAAATTGGAAGGCAGCTATGAATTAAAATGGCAGAGAAAAATGGAGGTGAGACTCCAATTTTATTTCTGGAGAAAAGGCTGGATTTAAAAAAAAAATAAAAGAACCTTGCCAGGTGAAAAATGTCCATCCCCTTTACCAGAGATCAATAACTCCACAGGATCAGTCACTCAGGCCGGCTGATCTGTGGCTGTTTGAAAAAGGCTTTCCCTCTGCCCATGGAGCTCAGAGTAAAAAAATTTACAGTGTTCAAAGAAAAGTGAGTAAACAACCCAAAATTAAAGGCCCAGGAGCTTCTCATCTAAATGGCCTCAAGATTGTGGAGGGTGGAGGAGGAGGTGCCAACCCAAGTGGGAAAATCCCACTGTACCTGAGCAACACAGGAGCTGTGCCATCAGCTCCAACAGAGGCAGGAATTATTCACTGTGTTTTTCTGAACTCCTGTGTCATCCTCAACTCCATCCCACTGGATTTTGTGGCTGAAAAAACACCAGGCCTGGAGCAAGGCAGTCATAGGAAAACTTTAGGTCCACATTTAGCGAGCACAAATATCCCCTTGTGGAAATACTGACATATGTCAGTGTGATGGGTGGATTCCTCCACCTTCAAGACATTCTCCAGGCTGGGATGACAGGAATGCTGTGGATGGGTTACCTTGCTGGGAATTCCCACAAAAAACAGGTGCCACGCTCCATCCCCAGTGCTCAAAAACTGGGGGAAGCCCCACCTCCCCTCCCAGCCCCAGCAGTTCCATGGTCCCACAGCAGACATTGCCTTCTCCAAGGAAAAATTGAACTCAAATGTGCTTTGAACACCATGCCCAGCCCCCTTCCTGCCCCATGGTCCTTATATATGAAAAGGGCTCCTGCTCCTCAGGCGCAGAAATTCGAATAAATCAAAATCTACTCTCAGTGTCTGAAATATCCATCAGCTGCGGAGAAAGGAGACAGAGGGAAGGAGCAGGGTTAGGGCTGGCCCACAGCAGAGGAACAGAGACGTGAGAACCGAGCCTGGTGCCTGCCTTCCCTCTGAGAGAGGAGTTTCACACAGACCTGAAACCAGATTGTCAGAGCTGGGAGTTTGCAGAAGCGCTTCAGCGTGGGGAGACTCCCATGAGGGTGCTCGAGACCAGACTTTCCTGAAGTGCTCACCTGATCTGCCGCGCTTTTTGGAAAGTCTGACAAGCAGAGCAGATAGCTCTAGACACTGCTGTCTCATATAGGTATGGCTGACTCAGATAAATATATAAATATATGTGTGAGCGGCTTAACACACTTCCCTTACTTCCTCCTCTCTCCCCCCCCAAGTTTTGCATGTCTGAAGCTGTTTTAGATAAAAGATACTCAAAAATGAAAATGCATTCGGGATGTCTGGGAACTGACAAAGTCAGACTGCGAGAAAACCAGACGGGTTTAGAGCCCAAAAATCCCTGTCTCCTGCCAGGAGTCTCAACCCACTGCTGACTGCAGGTTGTGAGGCTCCGTGTGCTCGGCAGCAGCCGGGGCTCTTTCCAAAGTGTATTCCATCAGCAGTTATGGGTCTTTCCTCATAAGCTCTGTTTTCATAGTAAATCTTCAGTCTTACATTGCATTACAGAGTTCAGCTGCCGCTAATCCTTAAAAACAATTCATTTCCAACTGCAAAGTGCAATAAAGAAAGGATAATCACTATTAATATTAGTTATTGTTATTGATTTCAGCTTTAAAGAATTGATTTTCAGTCCTGCCTGCATTTATGAGTCTCTTTGCTGAAGATGCATATACAGGGCCCACCACTATTTTTAGATCCTTGCCCCAGCTCCAGGAGGAAGAGGATGGAGGAGGCAAGGGAGAAACCTCGTGGGGAAGATCCTGATGGCTGAGGGAGGGCATCTCCATATGGCTTCACATGCACACATGGAGGAAAACATAGAGATTAAAAGGAAAATCATCAGTGCTTTCTTCCAGCGAGTCCCTGCAATATCCGCGAGCCCTCCCAGTCTTTCAGGAGCCATAAATTCAGCTTTACCCCCTGCCAGTGAGTCTTGCTTTGCCTGGAGTTCTCCTGCCTGACACTTCTCCCCACTCCACCCACAGTTTGATTGCTAAATATACCATTAAAATAGAAATAAAATGGTTTAGTGGAGGTGAGCTTTTCCTGTGGGGGGCTCAACACTCTGGGGATGCTCAGCATCCTCCGCTGAGCAAATCTCAGTGAAGACCCCCCTAAACAAGCAATGATCCCCAGATGGGATGGAATTCCTGGGAGGATAATCTGGGCAGGAGATCACGGAAGGGATGAAGATGGGCAGGTGGGAAATATTTTGCCACTTGTGGTCGAAGCAGATGCCCAGGAAGGGATGCTGAGAAGAGAGAGTAAAGTTTCACTTCCTTGTTTTTAAGGCAAAAAGGGGGTTGGGCTTTCTGAATCAACGTCTTGCTTCAAAAAGTCACTAAAGTTCTGTCTCAAGGGCATAAAAATATTGAGAACCTCAAAAGCAGAAGGAAGGGAGTTGGTTTTTCAGGCCACCAAAATGTTTCAGTGGGCTTGGACTGAAAAAGTTTCCAACATATTGCTTGGGAAGAAAATTCGGAAATTTTTTTGCAATTCCAGTCACCCTGCAGCAAAGACTTCTTTTTCCCCAGTTGTTTGGAAAATGGCAATATATACAAAAAATTCCATATATAGCTATATTTTCTCTGAGCTTTAAAAGCTCTCCCTCTAGATAGTTTGACTATAATCTGGTGAGGATGTGGGAATGAAGCTGGGATAAAAACCCTTAGCCAAGCCTGCAAAATAATTAAATGAGCGTTTAACCAAGATCATTATTTTCCACAGTTTTATTTATATGCAAGATTGGATACAATGGTCTGGAATATTGTTCCACACTATTACTGTGCTATAAATTATTCGAGCAAAAGCACAGCAAGGCTTCATAATGCAATATATTTTTATAGTGCCGTAAAGTAATTACGCACCAGACAACAAAATCCTACAGAAGTGACATATTTTATGCTTAAATTATAATTACATTAAGAGCGTCTCTTCCATTTGATGTTTATGGAGCGCACACAATGGCTGTCAGGAGGCCTGCGAACAAAGGGGATCTCTCACAGAGAGCTGAGCTGGGCCAGGGAGATGCAGCTGGGGAATATTCCTTGGATTTTGGCATTTTCAGAGTATTTCTGAGAATTTTGGCTGCGTCTCAGCAGCCAAGCTCGGAGTAACACAAGCGTTCCTTGGGTTAGGCCTACGGGTACAGGCCCAGCTAGGAAACACAACCTAATCTAATGGTGTTCCAAGAACTGGGCTGGGTTTTTTCCCTTTGTTTCACCTCTCCTGGCCATGAGGGATGAATGAATTATCCAAATTAACATTTGTGCCCCCACAGATCTCAGCTACAAGGAAATGCAACAACCTCCCTCAAGCGCGGCCTCAAGCCGTCTTCTTCCAGCACCATTTTTCTACAAATCTTGTGATGTTCTGGGGGTAAATTCAGTCCAGAAGTGGAAATGACACCTTAAAAATTGCACTTAGAGCAAAGGGTAGGAAGAGCCTGGAAAAATAAAGAGTTCTTTGGTGGGAAGAGAGCGGCACCATGGATTTTTTGCCTCAGAGAGGTTGCGGCCTGCAGGAAACCACTCCAAATGGGGCCTAGAGCTTTTTTCTGGTGGATGGTGCCTGGTTTGGGTTAAAACCAACCGAAAAGATTGGGTCAGGGATGCAGAGAGGGGTTGTTAATCCAGGGAAGCTGCAGGAACCATGTCCCGTGGCTGTCCTCAAGCCAGAAGCTCCTTCTGGGAGCAGCCCAGAGGGTGGGAAAGGGGCAGCTCTGCAGTGGGGGACGTGTGGGAGCAAATCTCCCCCTCATGAGGGCTCAGCATGCGCAAAGCAGTTGTTTCTGGCAGGGGAAAAATGGCTCGAGCCTGCAAGGAAATGGCTTCTGTGGTTGCAGCCCAGCTTTTCCTGGAAAGTGCCCAGCTCCCACCTCGCAGCTCTTCCTGCGTGACTCAAACCACGCAGGCTCCCGAAGGTGGGCGTTTGACACCCTTTAGAGGCGGTGACATCTTCCTAGAAGTGTGACAGAGACCGTAACTGGCAAGGCAGCAAGGGGCAGCAGCCAGGGGAGAGGATGGAGGACTGGGCCCCCGGCTCTGCCAGGCCTGGGTTTGCTTCCCACGTGTCCTGCCACCTATAGAAGATGCTTTGCTGCTGCGTGCCTCAGTTTCCCCATCCGTGTGGGAGATGTGCATGAAGGGAAGGAGGCCAGGAGCAGTTGTGAGCCAATAACACTGTGCAAACACTGCCACACTCAGGAGCGGGGTGAAGATACACGGAGTCCCCTCCCAGAGGCACCCAAACCTACAAAACCTGTGCTATAAACAGGGCAGCTAAAGGTCCTGGGAAGGCTGCATTTGTCTGTCTCTATTTCTGAGTCTACCCCCCAACACTGACTAACCTACTAACTAAATAACCAACTAACCTATCTGTTTATCTATCTATCTATCTATCTATCTATCTATCTATCTATCTATCTATCTATCCACCCCCTGCATGTGGAATGGCCCTGCTCTTCCAGAGCTGACACCCTTCAGAACAAATCCATCCTATAAGAGCCGGTGTTTTGCTAGAGAAAGGTCACTCCAGCTGTTTGTGTGAGAGCTGAGGCCAACTCGATATCCTTCCTGTCCTGACATCCTTTTCCAGGCCAAAGCCCTTTCTGGAAGCACACAGAGGAAAAGCACAGAACAATATCTGCCTTTACTTCCCCCTCCTGGGCTGTACCCTTCCGTGTCCCACTGTCCAGGGGTTCTGCTCCACGCTGGAAGAAGGAATGGCTCTCAAATCGTGTCTACACATGGCTGCTGCCCTCCTGGTTCACCCAACAAATAGCGAGGTCTCCTGGTCTGTGGGAGCAGCCCTTAAATTCAGCAACCTGGAGAGCTCAGAGCAGAGCAGGGATGGTTTGAAAGTCTTTCCTGGCTTCTGTGGTTTCTCTTCTCTTGGATCTACATCGTGACATGCCCAGACAAAGTGGCAAGACCTGCACAAACTCCGTCAGCCTCATTGTGCTCCCTCCAGCATCGAGCTCTTCTTGCGACCTTCCTCCAAGAGAAAGAGATGTTGCAGAGATGCTGCGGGCTCTGCTGGGAGAGGAGAGGGCAGGGGTTAAATTCAGGCCTTGGAGAGCTGAAATATTCCAAACATAAGGCGGATGTGGCACTTCCCAGACTGCATGTAAATCAGAGACACATGCTCCCTCCGCTATGGCAGCACATGTGCGCTGTTTATTTGGAGGACCCACGTTGCCACTTATTTTTGCTTCTACCCAGCCAGGACTGGTAGGAGTTTGCTCCAGCCCTCCATGGCAAAATAACACAGGGTCTCTCCTTCCCCAGGACTGAGGGCATGAGAGCTACCTTCAATCTCTTGACCAAAAGAACTCAGTGTTGCCCTTCTGAGATGAGCTCCAGATCCCCCACCAGCCCTGGAGCTTTCTCTCCCTCTGAACCCAGCCAGGAGAAACTCAACAGCAGGAAACAATTGCAGGGACTGTTCCACATGAGCCACAATCCAATTATTATGCACAGCCTGGTCGTGTCTTCCCACACCCCTTCCCTGTCCAGGGCGATGCCATTGGTGACGTTGGGCAGGTTGGGGGTGACCAGCCCAGGGACAGCCTGGACAGTGGCAGCATGGGAAGGGACATGGCAAGGTCTATGCCTCTGGCTGTTTGCACAAGCCCAGGTTTGCCCCAGTGCTGGCAGCAGCATCCTGGGGGTGAAGTCCAGTGCTACGCTGTCAGTGGGCAAAGGACACGGGCACTGTGGAGACCTTTACGCAGCCAGAGGATCAAAGGGGACAAATGTCCCTGGAAGACAGACTTACAGAGCCAGGGTGAGAAAGGGTTTCATGTCCTGGGCATGGGCAGTGCCCTGAGAAACCCCACAGTGCAGCAGTGCTCAGGGCTGGCTGCAAGGCTGCTCCAACTTCCCTCTTGGGTGTCTCCTCTGGGTATTTTGCAAGCAGAAACTCTTTTCTAGCTCAAACCAGGCCTGGCTTCAAGCCAGGACCTGTGGCTGTGGTCAAGGCAGGGCTGAGGCACCACTAACAAGCCCAGCTCCGCTGTGCATCAGCCCCCACACAGCCCTGACTGCTCAGTGTGACTTTTGAGGCTTCATCTCCTCCTCCATGTCACCCTGCCTACTTTTGTGCCCACTTTCCATTTATTTCTTGCTCGAATGTGCTCCTTTGCTCAGCGCCCAGCCCAGCCCAGGCCCCCCACAGGGATCACAGCACAGATTACAGCCATCCGCAAACGGGATTTGGGGTCCTGGGAAAGGTCCTCGCTGCCATCCCTCGTGGCCTCTTCACTCTGAGCTCTGCACTGGCGCGGCAGGAGCGCAGCCCTGCAGGCGCTGCCTCTCCGCAGGGTTATTGCTCTGCTCGGCTGGTTGGAGTCGCTTACCCTCGGAACCCCCAGCGCCACGGCAGCGCTCCGGGCCTGCAGTGATCCCTCAGGAGCGCAGCATCTGCTGGATCCCCCCTGGAAGGGGGTGTATTTCTGTCTAGCAGCCGCCACATGACCGGCGCAGAGAGCGAGGGCTGGCCCAGCTCCGCGTGGAAGTGGCCTTGTGTCACCCAGGAGAGGCTGGGCCCCCGCTGTCCCCGCCAGCCAGATGTGACTCGTCCAGTGATGCGTGAGCGCCTGGGCTTGAGCTTTCTTGGTTTTGCTTCCTTCCCAGTGCCCCCAGCTGATGGCAGGGACTGGAGGAGGCAGCTGAGATGCCGGGGATGAAGTCTGCTGTCCCCTGGCACGCGAGTCCTGTGTCCCCAGTGACAGATTCACCCTGACCCACCTCTCTCCTGTGACACCAGGAGCTGCTGGGTTGCCAGACCTCTCGGTGAGTTTTGGTACCCAGCCATGCACAAACATCCTCCTCTGGTGGAAGGAGAAGGGCACAGAAGACAAAAAATGAACCTAGATCCAACATCTGATTCCCCCCAGTCCCAAAGGCAGGGAGGAACTGGTGTAACTGGTCAATTTAACATGTGGGAGCTCACACTGGGCAGGTGCAGGCACCAAAAGCCACTCTGGAGAGGGTGCAGAAAGGCTCTTTGCAGCCATACACCAGCTTGGTTTTCCCTGCTGGATTCAGACTGAGGTGTTGAACCCAGGACTGATAAAAAAGGACCCACCTGGAGCAACCCCCACTGCATTTTTTGGCTCTGTGATGCCCATACCCACCCCACAGCCAAAGCTCCCAGACAAATCAGGATTTTTGAGCTGCTGGGGCTTGCCCAGCTGGAAGGGGTGTTTGTGAACCCGCTCACAGCATCACAGTGCGGGGAAAACAGCCAAGGGGGGCTGCGGGAGACAAAAAATCCAAAACACAAACAGAGCTGGGAGGGAGAGGTGGGGGTGGTCCTTGCTTTTCATGCCTAGGTGAGGCAAGGCACGGAGGAGGAATGTTTTCCTCTGGCTCCACCAGGCCCTGATCCCCTGCGGGGGCTGCCCTCACCCCTGAGAGCACAGTCCCTGCTGTGGCACCTCACACTGATCCCCCTCGGAACGCAGCAGCTTCGGGGAGAGGAGAGCAGGGATTCCCCACTCCGCAGCCTCCCCCATCCCGGGGAGCTCTGGAAACCTCCCTGCCCAGCCAGGAGCGGTACCACGAAACCTGGCACGGGCACAGCCGATGCTTCCCTCCCACTCCACACAAATCAGCCTTTATCTCCCGGCTAAGTGGGCAAGAGGTGCCTCCTCCGACACTGACGAGAGCCGCGAGCGCGAGGCATGGAACGGGCAGCGCCTACGATGCCGCTTTGTAACGGGGCTGAGGAAGGCTGGGGAAGCAGAACAGGTTTGCTTCACAAAGACCAAAATCCTCCCAGGAGCAATTACCGGGCGATCTGAGGGTAAGAAAATCCCCAGCTGCCTCTGGCCCCTGTAATTTGGATGTGAGTACAGGCTGACCCGTGAGGACACAGGTAACAGGGTGAGAACCGTTTAGGGAGGGCTCCGGGGAACTGCTGATCGAAAGTCCTGCACGGCCAGGCAGCTCCCGATGGAAACAAGATGTGGGGAAGGACTAACTCCTGCTTAATTTGGAGCTGGAAAAGATCACACTCCCTTAGATGGCTTGGAAGCATATTGATCTGACTGCCGTGGTCCCAGGCTGTCGTGCCGTGTCAAAACAAGATGTTTTGATCAGAGTGAAGCAAAGGAAATGTTGAATTTTCCCCTCAGGAAAAGAATTCCCAGGACTGTGAATTTCATCCTGGCTTGAGATTTCCCTGCTTCAGCATTTCTCATGGGACAGGGAGGTTTTATTCTTTTTTCCAAGCTCTTGTCCTCAAGACCTTCTTCTGAAATTCTGGACTTAGTCTTCCCAGAGGGGTCAGGTTTATTCATAACTGAGGAGGCCAGAAGGCCTTTTAAGCAGTGTTGTAATTATAACTGAAATATCCAGAGACTCCAAAGAGAGCAGAGGCTGAAGATGAGCACAAAATGCCTCAGGACCCTTGAGGAAATGAGGAGATCTGGCACACGGATTTGGACAGCCATGGATATGCCGTGGAAGCCCTCATTAGTGTTATTCTACATCATGTTTGTGGCCGTGATACCACGACAGAGCTCCCACAGGGACACTGTACGGGAGCATCAAAACAAACGGTGGTGAATGGAGACACATCTCCCACCTGCTGCTGTCAAAGGCTTTTTCTCCCCTAAATGCAGCATGCAAGACTCAGAGATGGAGCCCAGGCACTGCAGCTCGGCAGCTTTAGCCCACAGACACATCCTGAGTCACGGGATGGGTTTCTATTCCTGTTTTCTGTGCCTTAGCAGGCCAGTTTGGTACGAGATTGTGTCACCCACACTCACACAGACGTCTGTGTTGAGGCACTTCTCGGCCCTGCCACCTCCATCTCCTGCTGTGCCGGAGGTTTCCACCTCCACCTGCCTGCGCAGAGCAGGAGGAGCTGCACAGCCACATCCAAGGCTGGCTCAGGTCGGTGCCAGCCTGCAGGAACACGCTCCAAAGCGTGGCATCTCTCCATGGGAATCCAGAGCAGACAATTTCCAGAACACACCCACCTGTTTCGGCATCAGTCCCCAGATTTTGGTCCTTCAACCGCCCACACCTGTGAAACACATTCCCAAGTCCCCTTCCCACCTGCTGTACCTGGGACTGGCATGACCTTGGGAGTAAACCAGTGGGTTGGGATTCTGCTTGCTGTTAATAACCCACTATCAGCCCAGAACTGGGATCAGCATTTGCTCATGGCATCAGATCCACCACTGGTTCCCGAGGGTTTTGTGGCCTCTTCAATCCCTTGTTGACCTAAGTGGTCGTGAAGGGCTGAGAGATATTTGGACACGAGTAAGACCCCCATGCCAGCAATGCTAAGGAGCAGCTTCACTCTGAAACCTGCTGAACCTTCTTTTCTGCTTCACTCCTGCCAAGACCATTCCAGGTGACCTTTTGCAGCTCATTTTTCCCACCCACGAGAAGTCAGTGTGGATGCTTAAGTCTTTTCGAAGTGCTTGGAGTTCTACAAACTGCCCAGTGCTGGTGCAAAAGCAGATGATGTTGAAAGCAGGGCTTGGGATCTGTTTGGCCCAAAACCTGCAGCTGAATGTTCGGATTTTGATTTGGCCACTCATACAACAATCAGTTAAAATCTAAGCAATGTTCAGAAGTCCCACTGGCTCCTGTGAGGCCAAAGGACACATCTGAGAGTGAGGTGTGGGGTTAAATCAGGATTTCCAATGGAGTCAAATTGAGTTAAACATTCAGTTCCCAGGATATGCCTGAATCCCTACACCTTTTCCAAAAACAAGGTGTGAAGATAACGTTGCTTCACCTGGATAAAAACTTGAAGGGTTTTATGCCCAGCTTGTCTTTCCCAAAACATCATGTTTTCCATTAAAGGGAGCTATTCAGGAAATGAGTGACTCCAAGCCTGTACAAATGTTGAAGCCATGCAAACAGGGACAGTGCCCAACAGTGCCACTCCTTTTGTGTCAGTGGCTCATCCCTGACAATGATGGAACAGCTCCTGATCCCACGGTGACATCAGAAGCGCCTCGTGATTTTGCAGAGCTTTTGGGAACTCCAGTTCTCTTCTGCTTAAACAATCCTCACCTTAAAAATGAGGCTATGGAGAATTCGCTCCAAATCCCTTTGCATTTCCTTAGCGCTGAGGAAACGAGTGAGATTGACTCCAAACTCGCAGCAAGCTTACCCCTGCCAGAAATATTTGTGCTTGGACCAGCAAAGCCAACCTTCCCAGGCTGGCTTGGGAGAGCAGACGCTTTGTTGTGTGGCTCCAAGGGAAAACGCTGCCAGCTGCCAGCATTGAAACCAGCAGTGCTGCTGCTGAGCACGAAACCAGCCAGGCAAGGCGTTGTGATGGGGAGACAGAAGGGAAGAAAGGAGGGCATGGGCTCGGTACAGAAACCCAGCTGTGACACAGAGCTGGAGCGTGCCCAGGGTGAAGCCAGATGAGATCAGGAAATTGGGATTGTTTGCTTCTTATTGCTGCCATCCTTCGCCCGTTTGTCCTAGGGAATGGGGCGGGAGCTTCTAAAACCCTGCTGGTGCCATTTCTTGTCACCGCCC
This sequence comes from Machaerirhynchus nigripectus, assembly GCA_013397975.1. Taxonomy (NCBI): domain Eukaryota; kingdom Metazoa; phylum Chordata; class Aves; order Passeriformes; family Dicruridae; genus Machaerirhynchus; species Machaerirhynchus nigripectus. The sequence continues at coordinate 17,403 of VZRQ01005524.1, read as the reverse complement.
GACCCTGCCCCTGGTCTGACAGCCCTGATCCGTGGGGTGACCATGGATATTGCACTGGGAGGATGACTCAGTCTCACCGAGGATAAACTGGAATTACTTTGAGAGATGGTCGTGTTTTTTCACGGGGTCCATTGCTGGGATTGCTCCCACATCACACCCTCATCCTCCCTGCCTTTTTCCCACTCTCCTTGGCACTTCCAGAAGAAGCAGCAAGATGAAAGCAGATGTTGGCAGCTCTCAAGGCTTCTCTTTCTGAGCCAGGCAAAAGTGACTTTGGTTTTCCATGCTGCTCTAGCAGACTCTTCTGACTGACTGCATGAGTGGATATGGATTTATGGGGAATTTACCCAACAAGTTGGGAGCTGTAGAGTCATATTTATATATATAAATATAAAAAAATCCTGTTTCAAATCAATATCCCAGGACTGTTCTTCATAAAACCAAGAATTTACACATGCAAAAAGAAAAATTAACATCAGTGTGTTTCCCACAAATAGAAAGTTTCACAGAGTTTGGGTTTTGTGGGCGTACATTTCAAAATCTGCCCACAAATGTTTTCTGTCTTAAACACCTCAAAAACTTCCCAGCGAAAAGTGACAGAATGTATCTCTCCGCAGTCAGAAATGGGATTGCATCATACACAGACACAATCAGGCTGGTTTTCAGCTAATTAGCTCTGATCCTAACAGCAGCACTGCTTGAACAAAGCTGGAAGAGGCCCAGGGCAAGTTTCATGATCAGGAGGTCCATGGGGGTTAGAATTAGATGATCTTTTAGGTCCCTTCCAGCCCAAATCGTTTTATTATTTATTATGAATCCATGCCAGAGGGGCTGGAGTTCCCTGGAAGGCCATGATGATGCCACTTTGAATGTTTCCATGAACTCCAGGGAAAATTCTTCGAGGTCCCCAAACGTTAAAATATGAGTTGGGAAAATATTCCAAATTCCTTTGCAGGAGTGGAAAAAGAAAATGCAAAGTTAAATCTGGAGTGTTTTCCCACGTTTAAAATAAGAGCTTTAAATTGCTTTTTATTGTAAGGGATGTTTCAATTTTATATTTATTTACATTCTATGGTGACATGAAAGGCAGGAGCGGTTCCTGCAGCTGGAGGCTCCTGGTGCTGATGAAGTTTGGAGGAGCTGCTCGGTGCAGGGAGTTGTGCTGGATCAGGGTTTGGGATCAGTGCAGCAGCAGCCTCCCAGTGCTCCCACACCCAGCTGATATGAAGGAAGAGCTCCCGCTGTCTCCAGCCGATTGTAATTCAATTGTAAAAAAAAATCTGCTCCAGGTGGCAATTTGGCATCTGCTTCCATTTCCCCCTGCAGTGAGGGATCGAAGGCACGGCTAACGAGGGGCTAATTTTGCACACAGTGGGCCAGATCCTCGGCTCCTGCAAGGCACAGGGAACACCTTGGAATGGGATGAGCCCTGGGAGTCAATCCTTCCTCTCTCAGTTGCGACAGCAGCTCCAAGCTGTGAGTTTTGGGCTGCAGCCTGGGACGGGCCCTGGGGTTGCTGTTTGCATCCGCAGCCTCTTTAAACATTCTCGTGCCGTGTTATCGCTCTGGAATTCCAGAGTGCTGAGTCCCGGCCTCAAGCAGCCAGAGGAATTTGCTCCCCAAGCATTAATGCCTTCTTCCTCCCCAGAAGGTTCCCCTGGGATGGCTCCTGTTGCGCAACGAGGGTGGGCTGCTGTCCCGCCAGGCCCTGGATCCGGGTTTGGGCTTGGTCACCTCATCTAGCTCTGGCACGTGAGCTGGGTGATGGGACCACCATGATCCAGCGTGGTGGGACTGGGACAAGCCCAGGGTGAAGAAGGGCTGCAGGACTGGGCATTGCTGAAGGGCAGCAGCCTCCTCCACCCCTTCCACTCCAGGGGTATCCAGGTTTGCATCAACCCATCCAGAGGCAGAACTGGGACCTGGTCCGGGGGAGATGCACCACATCCTAAATCCTCACTCCTATTATTCCCACTGATTCTGAGGGTAAAAGAGGAGCCTTCTCCACTCAGCTGTGGGACTCCTCACTGCAGGGTGCATGAAGCTGCAGCAGGATTCCCGCCTGGACTGAGCTCACAAGGAATTATCTGAAGTTGTACATACGCAAGAGAGATAATTTAAAAAACAGAGATGCTGGGAAGAGATAGAAAAGCTTCTGGATGAAAACCAGGCAGACTCCTTGAGTTTGGAGGAGGCTCATCCACATCTGCTTACTGCAGGGGTTCCTGTCACTCCTGCTGCCGCCGCTGTTAGCACAGAAGGGCTGTGGGACAAACGTGGCTGTGGGGCTGGCGAATCATCCCGGGCGAGCTCTGAAGGAGCCAGCAAGATTTTGCAGAGTCTTTTTGATGACAAGAGCGTTGTGCTGACAAAACAGCCCATTTTCCCCAGCCTAACCCCCTCGTTATCAGCCCTTCCTTACAGGAGTGTTGGCTGACACGGCGGCGCGGCAGACGAGGATTATTAAGTTGTTGACAGAAAGCTCATCCACTCCGCACAGTTATCGTGGCAGGGAGCATCCAGCACGCAGGCAGCTCCTGACAGGCTCTCTCATCAGCCAGATGCCGTGTGTGCAGGAGCCTCCTCGAGTCTCACACCCCGTTTTCCCCCTCTTATTGTATTTAAATGAGTCTCCCGGCAGCGTTGTGGTTGATTAGCCCTGCAGAGCGATTTATGGGACACAGCCATAAGTTGTCCCGGAAATGGTTCCTAGCTGTCCCTCCAGGTGGGTCCATCTCTTCGAGGAGGGAGAAAAGGGGTATATTTGTGAGAATGCTGCAGTGATTGCTCTCCTAAGGGCCAGGGAGAGAAAGGAGGAGCACGGGACCTTTGTTGATGGGGAAAACCAGCCCAAGGTCAGAACTTCACCTTCCCAAGACCTCCATTGCTTTACTGGTTTTGGTATAACGCTGCTGGCTGCACCAAGTGGCTAAAAGCCATGCCAAAGGCTGGGATTAGAAAGCCAAAGCACTGTCCAGTGCTTTATTCCTGAGCTCAATAAATGTATCCCCTCCTGGAAATGCTGCTCAATGTTAACAGGATTAGTGGGCCTGCTCATCCATCTGGGCAACCTCTCAGAGCAGAGTAGGAAGGATAGAAAAAAGGAGGATGGAGGCTGGCGAAATGTCCTCAATCCTGCTCCTCTGCCCGCTGGGGCACGGAGCTCCCTCCCTGCTGCTCTGCCATCCGGACAGCTCGATAATCACAAGGAAGCAGCAAGACCAGCCCCAGCCCATGGTGCAGCATGGGAAGACTCAAGATTTCACTTTGATGTCCGCCTGAAAGATGAAAAATCTTAATCAAGGCCGAGAGCACGTTAAACAGCAGACTCTGAAATAATTGGGCACTCCGGCCTTCTTAGGTAAGTGCAAAAAGAGGGGATTATTGTGGCTTGGGCAGTCAAACATGTACAGGCTTTATCCTGACTGGAGTAGGGCACAGGCAGGGGGAGCAGGGCAGTGCAGGCCGAGCACACCCCACACAGGCCTTGCCAGACAATCCAATGGTCTCGCTGCTCCCAGGATCGTGCTGTTCCCTGCTCTCCCCCCGAGCTGGCTGCATTAAAGCTGTCTGGGGCAGGGCTGCCAGGCTTGGCCAGCACTTGCCTTGCCAGCCCCAGGAGCAGCTGCTTTTGCAGAGGGGATGTGTCTGCCTGGAGAGTCCAAGATTTTTATTGCATTTCCCTCAACTGTTTCAAAAACCTCTGCCTGCAAGGCTGAAGGAGGCTTTTAAAAGGTTTTGAACTAGTCATTGCAGGTGGGATGGGGACAGGACTGGACATGGGCTCCATAAAAGAATTCTCTTCCCAATGCCCTTAGGACCATGTGAGGAAAAAAGGGACAACCACGGCATCCAGATGAGTAACTGCAGAAACCAGGAGGGATGGAGAGGAGAGGGATGAGCTCGCTCCTCGTGCTCCTCGTGCTTGAAGACAAATCATCAGAGCCAACATGGTAGGAGGAATCCTGGACTTCCAGCTCAGATGATGCCACTGGATGCTGGAGCAGGTCCCAGATGTGCCCATTTCTCCTTGCAGGTTTGTGTCACCTTGGCTCCCAGCACTTCACAGCCAAGGACACATGAGAGCGAGTCCATCTGGCACAGAGAGGTTTGTGCCATGGAAGAGGTACTTTGCCCCTGATTGGGAAACCTAATCAGCAATTAGAGAGGAAGGAGCATCCCATCAAGGAGATTTGCAGGTTCTTTTCCAGCCCATCAGGTTTGCAGAGAGCAAGGGAGCAGCTTCTGGAGTGGCACAGAGGAGCAGGGGGGAAGGACGGAGGAGAGGATCGTCTTCAAGAATGGAAAGGACATGAGACAAAATGTTCTTGCTCGATGTTGTAAACAAGCCTAAAGTGTTTTGAAAGACTCTGTCAATATAAATTACTGACAAACAAGACACTGGAATTGCAAAAGAGGAGCCCAGCTGGAGGAAGGCTGCTCACAGAGTGCCTCGCTGCCCACCTCAGACACTCGATGCGGCAGCACCACTTTCCGCTGCCCTCCCACATTCCTCTCTATTCTTCCCCTCTCGAATGGAGAAGAGGCATCAAGTGCTCTGTGTGAGATGAGTGCATTAAAGCATCCTCCAGCCCAGCTACTGCAGCCCTGAGAGCCGAGGGAATTTGCCAGCAGAGCTCTCTGTGCAGCATTTCGGGATAATTCCCTGTGCAAGCCCTCCCTGTGGTGTGGGGTTTGGGAGATTGGCTCAACGGTGTCTGTGTCCCTGCTCCTTCCCGCGGGCAGCTCATTCCCATCCCCACAGGATGGATCAGGGAGCTCTTGGCATCCTCCACGGGGTAAATGCGTGCTCAAGCCAGGGGCAGGGAGCAGCTGCTGCGCCGTAAATTCACAGCCTCGGTTACCTCGTGTTGGCTTTCTCATCTGGCTGTACCTTCTCCCGGGCCAGCAGCCAGAGCTCTGCGAGAGCAGCTGTGGCAGTGCCAGTCTCAGCTCGGCTCTGGACAGCCCAGGCAGCAACCTTGGCAAAAAAAAACCCCAAAGAGCGTAATTCTGATCTCTTACCCATGGCCTGGGGTGATTCCAGCTGCAGGTAACAGTGGTGAACACCCCCTGTGTGCATCAGGGGGCAGTGACGGGGACAAGTGTGTCCCACACAGGCCGTGCTCCAGGATCGTAGAATCCATAAGGTTGGAAAAGATCTCTGAGATTATCAAGTCCAACCAGTGCAGAATGAGGCCAAAAGTCCCAGTTTTGGTGGTGTTAAACCTTTCCCAAAGAGATCAACTGAAAAAAAGCCCTGGCAGGGTTTGTTGGTGCGGCGAGCTCCCAGTCCCAGCCCCGCCCCACACCAGCCTCTTCCCAGCAGGGCTGTGGTGGCAAATCTCAGGAGGATTTTTAATTATAACAGTTGGAGTGAGGTCTTCAAAACCTCTCTGCATCTGAGCTTCAATTGCTAAAACAGCCTGGAGAAGAGAAGGCTCTGGGGAGACTTTAGAGCACCTTGCAGTGCCTAAAGGGGCACCAGCAGAGCTGGAGAGGGACTTTGGACAAGAGCCTGGAGTGACAGGATAAGGGGGAATGGCTTCCCACTGCCAGGGATAGATGGATATTGGGAAGAAATTGTTTCCTGTGAGGGTGGGGAGGCCCTGGCACAGGGTTCCCAGAGAAACTGTGGCTGCCCCGTCCCTGGAAGTGTCCAAGGCCAGGTTGGACAGGACTTGGAGCAACCTGGGATAGTGGGAACGAGATGAGCTTTGAGGTCCCTTCCCACACAAACTATTCTCTGGTTCTACAAAAACAAAGGATCCAAACCCCCCTGAAAGTGTCTGTTTGCACCTCTGGCTTTTCAACCTGGTACCTACTGAGTAAAACAGATGAAACAGGCGAGAAACAGGAGTTTCTGCACCCAAAGACTTCCCACCAATTCCCAATACCACCCTGTGAATGGCATGAATCAGGGCTTTGCACTTTTCCCCTGCTGTTGAAAGCACAGATGTCTGAGCGGAGCTCCAGGAAGAGAGCTCTGCCTGGTGCAGAGCCATGGCTTGCACATGGGGATGCTTTAAAGCCATATGGGATTTCCAGCGGGCCCTGCTGTATTTGGGCCTCCAGTTCAGAGCGAGGGGAGTCCTGGAGGGGTGGCTTTACCAGCTACATAAATAAACTGGAGTGGATTCGTCCACCACTGGAACACAAACATGGCTGGGGTGGCGGGAAGCCAAGCAGAGAGAGATAATATTTTTCTTAGATATTAGCCCAGTATGAAATCAGAGCAGAAGAACACTCAAAGAAAGCCTTGACAGGGAATAATGAGATTTTCAGGTTGGTTTCGAAAATTTTGCTAGAGAGCTGAGAAAATAATGAATTCTAAGCATCCTCCCTATGATTAAAGAGTCTCAGTGCTACCCCCTGGAGCAGCATGGGTAGGAAGTGCTTTTCAGATGGATTTAGTGGTTATTTCTGCTTATTTCTGTATTATGGGGGGCTCCAGGAGATCCAGAGCTCATCTATCCTTTAGCAGAGGTGAGCTGGGCTGTGCCCATGGCATCAGTGCCCACCAAGCCCTGCCCTGGCACGGGGTCACCGTGGGGTTGGGGGAACAGCAGGGCTGCCCTTGGACCAGGGTTTTGGGGCACAGCCTGAGCCCCTCCAGGGAGGAGAAATCAAATCCAGCCCAGGATGTGCAGAAGGACGGAAGGTGTTCTCCACGTGCACATTGCTGGTGCTGAGTTAGCTCTGCCTCCCCTTGGGGCTAAAAATACCTTGCTGAGACACTTGACAGCGATGCCAGAGGAGAGCTGGGGTGACAGCCTGGCTTGGGGACAGGGGAATGGGGCAGGCGAAGGGAAAACAGGGAGAAACCACCCAGTTTGGTTCCCACCGAGATCACACAACGCTTTGGGTTGGATGGGACCTTAAAGATCATCTCATCCCACCCTCCCAGCATGGGACACCTTCCTCTAGACCAGGCTGCTCCGAGGTGACACCGGCAGCGATCCCGTGCAGGCTCTGGCTCCGGGAGGAGCGTTTTGGCTGCCGCCTGTCCGTGTCAGCCGGGAGGGGGGAAACCTGAGCCGATGGACGACTCGCAGGAGCAGAACTAACAAGCCAACAAATCAGGCCGCTGCCATCTCCTCCGCCCCTCTCTGTCTGGTTCAATAACAGCCGATGGGGGAGGCTCCCAGAACTGCTGAATGGCTCGATAACCAGGAGCCAAAAACATTCAAAACCGCACGTCTGAATTAATTCATCCCAAAGCATCCGCAGACAGCGAAGGGGAGGGGGGTGGTGGTGAGGGAGGAGGTGGAGGAGAAGAAACTGAAGAAGGAGAAACGACTTGGCTCCTTTTCAGGCCCTTTCTAAAAATGCTGAAAGAGTTTGGCAATACTAATAAAAACCCAGTGCAGCAGTTGCCCTAATTTCTCTGAGCAACATTGCTGAGAGGCAGGCGACAGGATGGCTGTGGCATGTAAAATAAGGGATGAAAAGGAGGAGGAAAGAGCTTGGATGTCAAAGTGACGGTGGTGGCAGGATGGAGTCTGACAGGATGGACGGAGAGACCCGGCATGGCTGAGCTGCTGGAACCCCGCTTGGATCCCTCCCTGCTCCATCCCTGGCCTTCCAAATCTCATGGTCTTCCAGACCCCCTCCCAGGGCTGGAAGTCGCTCTCCATGCTCGTGGCTCAGCCGACCACTTCCAGAACGGCAGAGACGGATTTGAACCTCGTCTCGAGGCAGCGTGCAATGTCAGCCTGTCTGCTGGGATGAGACTCAACAGAGCTCCAGCGAGAGGAGAGGAGAGGAGCAGCAAAGGCACGCATTGGTATTGGGACCCAGGCAGGCTGCATGCCTGGAGGGAGCTCCAGGGAGCAGTTTTTTCCTCAAACAATGTGAAATCCTCACAGGAGAAAAGTTTGAGACCAACTCAGCCTGGGAACCCCTTCCCAGGGAGACGAGGGCTGAGGGAGCACTGAGGTTCCTGCAGGTATGGGCAGCATGGACAAGGTTTCCTGCAGCACCATCAAAGCTGCATTTTGGGCTTAGTTTCTACAGAAAAATGTTTGTCACTCTGGAGCAATGCTGGTGGCTTGTTGTGTGAATTCTCGGTTCATCACAAACCCAGAGGGATGCTGTGGGGTGCCTCAGAAGTCGACTTCATCAAGTAATGGGATTAAACTGGAAGATTATGCCTTTAAATTGAAAGACAGTAGGGTTAGGTAAGATATTGGGAAGAAATTGTTCCCTGTGAGGGCGGTGAGGCCCTGGCACAGGTTGTCCAGAGGAGCTGTGCCTGCCCCTGGATCCCTGTAAGTGTTGGCCAAGTTGGATGGGGCTTGGAGCAACCTGGGATAGGGGAAGGTATCCCTGCTCAAGAGGGGGAACTGGATAAAGTCCCTCCCAAACCAAACCATTCTGTGATTCTATAATTCCTCAAGAATTTGAAGCTCAATCCCTTAGATTTTAGGTTTCCAACACCAAATATCACTTCAGGAGTTTAGAGGACTCCATTGCTGGAGGTCTAATCTCAGCCTGTGGCTGGTTTTCCCAGCCCTTGGCATTTCCAGGGCAGTGGCAGACCCATGCTGGGGGTTGCTAAATTGAAAGGCCAACGCTGCTGCTAGAAACACAACATTTAGGGACTGCAGCCCATCAAACCACCAGCACAACCAAGGTCAAAGCCATCTTTGAGTCATGCCATGGAGTTTTACGGGGATATGCGTAAATAACTGGAGAGGCTAAAGCTAACGACTGAGTGCAAACACTCCCAGAGCTGCAGGACTTGGTGACATTCAGCCAAAAGGTCACATCTCTCACCATGCTATTTGCATTCTCCATCTATGTATAGCAGGAGGAAAGCAGAGGAGCAGGAGCAGGAAGATGAATGGGCTGGAAATGCTGCCCAGCCTCTGGTTTGGAGGGGACTTTGCATTTCCATTCATCGATGTAACCATGAAACCTGAGCATCAGAGCACCTCTGGTGGGGTGTTGGGTCTGCTACTCCCTCTGACCAAGAGTGAGGACAACACAGAGTGTGGGGATAGGAGCCCCAGCAGACCAAGCTGGGACATGAGACCATTCCCTGCTCCAGCTGGGCCTTGCTTCCCAGGAAGATGCTCTTGCAGGGACCAGTAAAGAATGGGGCTGCTCTTCCAGGGCTGCTTCAACCCAAGAGAGGGGGGTTTGGAAGAAGAAAATTCGAGAGAGCTCGAGCACTGTTAGGATATGTGGCATTTTTAGGGTGCCCCTCATCCCAGTGATAGTTGAGGATAACTAAAATTGCAGAGAGAGGAACTCACAGCCCTTGGGAAGGGAACCACTGAACATCCATGTGATTCCAGGCTGGCCAGCTCCAGTTGGGATGAGTGAGCACAGTGTTTTTCTGTCTCCCAGAGCTGGTGTTTGCTATCTGGGGAGTGCGGGCAGGGAAGAGGTGTTAGGAAATCTCTCTGACTCAGCCTTCAAAGTTGCTCAACTGAAATATCCACAGCAAAGCAGGGTGCTGCAGCTGAGGGATTTCTTCCCCCGTTGCAGAAGAAGAGATGGCTTGAAAAGTTTTGACCTCCAGCTAATTTTAGATGGACTGCCCTATTATTCTCCAAGCTGAGATCAGTTAAACCTTGTTTTTCTGTCATACAGGACATGGGACACATCTGTAGCGCTGAAGATTGGCTTAGTCAGAGCCTTTCTGAAGCCTGGGGCTTGCTGGATTGAATCACAGAATCATTTAGGTTGGAAAAGACCTTTAAGATCATCGAGTCCAACCCTATTTATGTACCCATGTAATGTTTAGCTTCATGGCACTATAATGCAGTTAAAGAGAACTCAAAGGGAAAATTCTGCTGTTCTTAATGCAGTTTCTGCTGGTGTCTGAGGCACCTCAGACAGCAAAATGCATCTTTTTAATCAAGAAGAAAAAGGCTGCAGTGAGCACAGACCTGGTGAACCATGTCCTCAAAGTGCCAGGAAGGATCAAAGTTGGACAACCTCCTCCTGCCCCCCGGAAAACGCTGGGCTGTTGCACCAACTTGTACATGAATTTAAGTCCCAGGTAGGATTTTAACCACAGCAGATGGTTGGGAAGAAAGCAAAGGCTCTCCAGAGGAGCCACACCTGGAATGTGGGCTGTGCTGCAATGTAGGAGGCTGATGGTGGGGTCTGGCTCGCTCCTCTCACAGGTACCAGAGGCTTTGAAGCATCTCCCCAAGGTTCTTTAGGGCAGTGGGTGCCTGGGGAAGCCACCCTGCCTGGCTTGGGCAGGTGACTGCTCAGCCCTCAGCCAGGGGAAACCATCCATAAAGGTTCCAAATAGGAAATGCCTTTAAAAAAATTTAGGGGGAAAAACGAGTCTTTGCAGATCTTATCTCAGGGGAAATGGGAATCAGGCTTTTGGGAGGAGGCATTTCCCACCCCTGCAGGCTGCCAAGCCCCCCCGTGCTGCTGCAGATCCCTGGCAGTGGCCTTTGCAGGATGCAGGAGAAGGCCTCTGAGACATTTCTTTCAAAAATGGAGCAGGGGTTACCCTTTCTTTCCAAACTCCTCCCGGGAAGCAGCCGCCCTCTCCCAGCGCCTCTCCGTCCCCTGGCTCTGTGCACATTAACCCCAAGCCATGAGGGTCCAGCCCGGCTCTTCCCTGGGCACTGTGGTCACCATTCATTCCTGGGGAGCAGCTCCCACCTCTCCTGCTGATGGCTTCCCACGTGGTCCCAAAAAGTTCAAGGGAACACCAGGGAAAGGTGGAAATGTGCTGGAACTTGATGATCTTTAAGGTCCCTTCCAACCCAAACCATTCTGTGATTTCTGTGACCCTCTGATTCAGTGTCAGGGCGCTCCCCTGCACCCCAACCCTCAGCAGGGCTCCAAGCCAGCCAAGCAGGAGAGACTTTCCAGAGCTTATGGCAGAAGAGGAGCTACAGCAGGGATTTTAGGAGAAACGCCAGATCCCTGCAAGCCGTCAGCGCGAGACAGCCCCACGCTGCTCGGGCCTCTCGAGACAGAGGTTTCCAGATGTGGCCCGGCAGCTGGAGTACCTTACAGGCAAAATGATGACCTGGCCAGAGGTTTGGTGCCCAGAGGGTCACAGCCCAGTTCAGCAGGGGGTGAAAGGGGGCGATTTGGCAGATTGCAGGGGGCAAAGCCCCCCAGGTCCCCTTAGACAGGCTGAGAATCGTCCCGTGGATCCAGGCCATCCCTGCTCCTGTGTTTGTGCCTGTTCAAAACTCAGCCAAACATCCCTGGGCTTCTGGAAGGCTTCGTGATACTGTGGATGTGGCTGGAGGGCTTTTGAGTCCCCTCTCTGGAAAGAGCTCTGCAAGTGCAAATGGAAGTTGCTGTTAACCTTTTCCTGGGTCAGGGAGTTTCACTCCAGCATCCAGGGCATTCAAGCCAGGATCAAAGGTCTCTTCTGCAAAGTAATAAAACACAGTCAAGGGCCATGTTCAGACAGATTTGTCATCCAAACAAAAAGGAAACTGGAGATTGTTCAGCCTAGAGAAGAGAAGGCTTCGTGAAGCACCTTCCAGCACCTAGAAGGGGCTTACAAGAAGCCTAGAGAGAGACTTTTGACAAGGAGGGCAGGGGTAGATGGGATATTGGGAAGAAATTGTTCCCTGTGAGGGTGGGGAGGCCCTGGCACAGGGTGCCCAGAGAAGCTGTGGGTGCCCCTGGATCCCTGGAAGTGTCCAAGGCCAGGCTGGAACAACCTGGGATAGTGGAAGCTGTCCCTGCCCATGGTTGGGGGTAGGACTGGATGAGCTTTAAACTCCCTCCAACCCAAACCAGTCTGGGATTCTGTGAAATGGAGGAAGAAGAAACCATGAGCATCCCTGTTGAATGGGTGAGGGGATGGGGGAAGCAAACCTGCAGCCAGCTGAGGAGCTGAGATGTTCCCCCTGCCCTCCCGAGCCTCCATCCCGGTCCTGCTGAGATGTTCCCCCTGCCCTCCCGAGCCTCCATCCCGGTCCTGCGGGTGCTCCTGGCGCTGTGGGAGGGGTGGGAGCTCCCGCAGCTGCATTACCTGCAGGGCATGCGGGCTAATTACCAACCACACACCCAGCAAATGGCTCTGCCACAGCAAAGTGTTATTGACTGAGGCAGAGTGCAGGGAAATGGCCCGATCTCAGCCAAGGTAACCTCCTTTTTCTAAATGGTTAATCTCCGACATTAGAGCTGGTGTGTTAAAGGAGGTTTAGGGCAATTTAATAGCTCATAAAACTTTATGGTCCCAGTTGAAATTGGAGTGATAACTCTGGAGTGTAAAGCTATACTTTGCTAAATGTCTCCTCTAGATTTTTTATTTTATTTTATTATTGGAAACTTAACATCTGCTACAGCAAAATAAAACGGAACCATTTGCACTGTTGAGAGACGTGAGCATTCTGCTTCTCTTCATTCTGTTTATATGTTTATTGCTTAAAACTTTGGCGTCGATATTATCCTTGATTATTAAGATTTCAATCACTCCGAGGAAGGGAGAGACAGAATAAGCCAAAACAGAGCCATGATCAGTTTAACTTGCGGGCAGAATGGAAACCAACAGGATGCCAAATCACAGGCATTGATATTGTTTGGAGTCTTCTGAAATTTCCATCAATGGTTCCTTGGCCAATTCCTGCCTGTGGCAGCGCTACAAAAAGCAACATGCAAACCACCATGCAAAGGGAAATGGGGAGCATTTGGAAGATTCTTGACCTGTAACAGTCCCTGTTTTGATGCCTCAGTTTCCCCAGACGTCAAATGCTGGTTACTCCTCCTAAGTGGAGACCTGAAAGCTTCATCCCAAAGGTGAAGGATCACTGCTGCCCTGGGAAGCTGCAGTAAATGCCAAAATCCGTGGCAGAGCTGCTCTTCCTGGGTCCCAGCATTGTGGAATTCTCTACAATGCCCGAAGTATTAATTTTTTTTCCCCTCCAACAAGTACCTATTTGCTATTCTTCCCCGATTCCTTTCAGCATAAATCTCAGCTCACACTTCCAAGCCGGGTATTTAACGGGGGAAAAATATGTTTCTAAAAAGAGCCGTGTGAGAAATGAACCGGTGACTTACGGAGCCGGAACAGCCGGAGCGTGAGCGGCGGCTCACTGGGAAAATGAAATTAAAATGTTGGTGAACTCCAACCGAGGGTGCTCCAGCAGGGAGGGGGTCAGCGAGCCCAGCACGGGCTTCAGTCCCTGGGGCGTGTTAAAGGAAGTTTGGGATTTATTCAAAGATCTTTGTGTAGAGGCTGGCTTCATCTGCTCTGCCAGCAGTCTGGTTTAAGCCTGGCTTTAATTTGGTGTCACGAGTCCCAGGGCTCCCTTACGTGGAGCCACTGGGGGCTCCTGAAGTGCAGAGAAGCGAGATTTCCCCACTGAACCCCAAAGAACACTCTCTGTGATTTTGTGTGTTCGATTGCCACTTGGAACATAACAAAGCCCTTCTGGCACAGCCCTGACAAGAGCAGGATGTCGAGTACAGGCTTGAAAGGCCTCGTTCCTCCCTGCCAAGCCCCAGCTCTGGTATGTCCCCGGACGGGCCGGACGGGCCGGAGTGTCCACGCCAGGCTGCGTGGGAGGACGTGTGGGAGTGGGCAACGCACTCCTCCTGAAAAGCCGCTTCCTCAACTCTCTCCTGAACGTGCTTTCCACGCAGAGGTGTCCCCATCCCTTTCAATTCCACCCCAATTTTCCCTTTTCCCTGCCTGCCACGTGCAGGACAGCTTTGCACCGGTGTTTTCCCAGCTAATCCGTGATTCAGCAAATTCCAGGGCAGCAGCTGAAGGGTTAAAGAGCCTCTCGTTAAGTTGCCCCCAGGGATCCCTTCCCAAGCCTCAGTCTTGGCCCCTGCTGAAAGATTTCCTCCTTCCCCAGATGTTATTTAGGCCATTAGGGGGATCTTTTGCAGGGAATAATGCCTACCCCTTACACGTGGTCCCCCTTAATTAGTAATTAGGATAATGCAATATTGAAAAAGCAAGGCACAAATTTAATTAGTTGTGTTTTATTAGAGTAACTAAGGAGAAGGCCCCCGGACTCCAGGGGAGGAGAGGGATCGATACTGAACATCTATTTTCACTAGAAAACAATTGCAGCTGACGGGCTGTCTGTGGGGGCAGTCCAGCACGGCCACCCTCAGCCTCCACCCCTGCCTGCCCAGGGGAAGGGGCAGCACAGGGCCTGGAAAATAAATGATCAATACCTCCAGAGAGGGTCTGGGTATTCTCAGCGAGCGTTCCGGAGCGGATAATAGGAGCTGACACATAGCTATGGGGAGATGGCCTCCACTGCTCAATTAGCTCATTATCTTCTAAGCTGTTCTGGCTCAAATGATGGCAGGGGAGCTTGGCTTTTGTATCTCTGTTGGTTTTTGGGGAGTTGGTGAGTCTGCTTTGCGAGGAACCCCCTTCCCACCACCACCCTCTGGACCCTGTCCACCCTCACTGACCCAGCACAGCTGCGTGCGCTCAGTGTCTGCTGGAAAAAACCACCGTGTCCCTTCCACAGGGTCCTTCCCATTCCTTCCTCACACCTCAGCGGGGCTTGGCATCCCGTGAGATGAAGCAACGCTTCTGTTTGCTCTGCAAACCCTTCTGCTGGAGATCTTGCGAGAGATTTTCCTCTTTGGCAGGGCCGCAGCTCACACAAACCTGCCTTTATTTACACGCTTCCATCTCAGCACGAAACCTCCCACCTTGGGCACACGTACACACCTCGTGCCAGTGGCCAGGGAGTCACTGAGTGCCACCTCTTTGCGTGGCTTAATGAAGCCACCGGACAGTTCCCAGTCTGCCTTTTCCTACCCCTGCTTCTGTTCCACGATTGCTCGCCAGCCTTCCTGCATCGCGCGGAGAGCGGGGCCCTGCTGGGCCAGAAACTCTGCACGGCAAAGTAAAGGGGCTTCATGCAGGCACTTGTAGCTCAGACAGGAAGATAAAAGCTGGAAGAAGGGAGTTATTCTCATCCAGTTATCTGAGGGAGAAATAAAAGGGCTGCTGAAGGTTGCAGAGAGCAGGAACGGCCACCGTGGTGCTGAGGGTGCCAGGCCAGCACCGTGGCCGTGAGGGCAGCGAAGTTAGACTCAGGCCCTCGTGGGCTTGATTAGAGGTCAGGCTTCAAAATAAAACCCAACACCAACGGTAAAGACAAAATATGAACTCACACAGATTTCTCAGCCTGGATGCTTGAGCCACCCCATCCTGACTGCCCTGCAGGAGGAGGGATGGTGTGACACAAAGGGAGCCGCGCTGTGGCCCACCCTCCCCACGGGCTGCTGGAAACGGAGCCTTTCACGATATTTAATGTTCTCCAGCACGATTTGGGGCACGGAGATCAGTCAGGCTTTGATAAGATCATAGCAGGAGGACAGGAGGAAATTGCAGTCTTGCCCAATGCTTGATCTTGCGCTGCTGAACCTGCTGTATCGGGGACGTTACGGTCCGGCCTTAATGGCATCGTATTAAGCTGAGACAATGCAGCCCCGTGACCTTGCGGTGCTTGATAGCCATATGTGCTGTTTTAATGAAAAACCGGGGCTTAAGTAAATGGCTGCCCATCGGCTGAGGGCTGTTAACGGGATCGCGCTCCGAGCCAAGCCTGCTCCGAGCCGGCGGGGAGGCCAAGGGAAGGGAATTGGGATGTAATAGCCATAATCATCCCTCAGTGAATGACCTTCCGCCTCCCCTGATCGTGGCCCGTGGTGCTGGTGGAGAGGCAAAGCCAGCAGGACTGTGGCCCACCTGGAGCTGCCGGGCTCTGCCGCTGGGTCTGCGCACCCAGGTTTGGGGTCGGGCCTCAGTTTCCCTCAGAAGGAGCCGAACAAGCTGCCACTGCCACAACAGCTGGATGCACTGGGGGCAAAGCACAACTGGATTCAGAGCTTGCTCCAGCCTTCTCCGCACCAATACCCACCTCTGGGAGCTGGGACTGGGGAGGACACCCCCTTCCAGGCACACGCACTGGTTTCCTCCCCCAACAAATTGAAGCTGTAAATATTGATAGCCTTCTCTTCTTCCAGGGCTTTTTAATGCCCTCCGATACTTAGGAACTATTAAGCGCACCCATCATTACTAACCTGCGAAGTAAATGCGTCCTAATGGGCAGGCGAGCTACGCTGGCCCCAACAAATCATTCCTAATGAATAGTACCTGGCACATCCATCACCCTTAAATGCCAAAGCAAATCCATCTGCGTTAGCCGCTGAAAAGAGCCAGGCAGATCTCGCCCTCCCTTTCTTCCCAAGGTAGGGGAGGGTTTGGCTCGCAACACGTGAGTGTGGCTGTTTCCAATCTTTTCCCATTCCTGCAGTCAGGATCTCCGAGGCGCATTTCTCAATCGCCGGGCTGCTCCCGCACACAATGCCGAGAGGGCTCTGGCAGCGGCATGAAAGGCTTTAAATAGAAACCAGCGTTTCTCCCTCGCGCTGCACACAATGCTTCCCTGACCCTTTGCCGACCTCACCCTCAAATCTGGGGTTCACAGCCCCAGCCTTGAACCCGGCTCTGTTTTTTCATGTTTGGCCTCTCTATTTCCTGAGGTCAGGCAGCCCACCGCTCCATTAGCATGAAGCAACTCAGGGCTCATTTGCCAAAACTGACATCCTGGGAAAGTCCTGATGAATTTATGAATTAGAGGCTACAGATGCCAGTAAAAGAATTAAGGACTTATTTATTTATGTATGTATTTATTATTGTTATTTGCAGGAAATCAGCTGGGATGCTGCTGTTTGCTGTTTCTGAAAAGCACCGCCAGCCTTGAACGCTGTGTCAGCAGCAGTTTTCTTTCAGAGAGGAAAAAACACATTTTTTAATATCTGTTAGGGGTTGGCTTCTTTTGGGTTGCTGTTCGGGGCTGGGGTTTTTTTGTTTTTTCTTTTAATTTTTATTTTGCTTTTTAAAGGAAGGGCCCGAGGAAGAAAGTTCAGCGAGCAGGAAGCCGAGGGAGCCAGCTCGGCATCCCGGCGGGGCGAGGTGCTCTCACCTTGCGGAGCGCGGGGATTGCGACACCCGAGCGAAGAGGTAAAATTTATATCCCATAAATCACATGTCAAGTGCCTGCGAGGAGAGGTCATTAAACAGATGTATGAGGCAAGAGGCAAAGTCCATCCATTTCAGAAGACGCTCCCAGTGTCAGCAGCTCTCCAGAAGTCTCGAGAGGCAGAGGGATCCAACCGGCACGGCAGCAGCTTCCCTGATAGTCTCTTATTTATTTCCTCCTCTATTTATTTGATGGCATTTTCTTTATTGGAAGGACTTCCCGGGCTCTGCTCTCCCCTGTCACAGCTGCCCAGTGAGGGGGCTGTGGGAGGGGAGGGCGGAGGGTGGCACATCAAACAGCTCGGGAGGCACAGAGGGATGGAGTGATGGATGGAGGCTGCCCTGTGATTAATAATCAAACCAAGAGCTTTTACTGGGCGTCATGTGGAAAATGTGGCTTTGGAAACATTTGTCTTCATCCCACAAACAACAAG
>VZRQ01005523.1:388016-408012 GCA_013397975.1 Machaerirhynchus nigripectus | reverse complement strand
TCTGAAAGAACTCCACTTCTTTCATAGAAGGATGGGAAGGATATTCTTGTGTCTCGGGTTCCCCGATTTTGGGGGTACTTACCTTCATTAGAGCTGCGCTTTTGGCTTCTCTATCAGCTAAATTGTTCCCTCTGGTCCGGAACTGTAGCCCTGACTGGTGTCCCTTTACATGGACTATTGCAATTGCTTCTGGTTCCCTGATTGCTTCTAAGATTCTTTTGATTATCCTTCTTGAATGCCCTCCCATCTCTGGTATTAATGGGTATATTTATATACCCAATAACCCCCGGAGCTGTCGGTATCTGTCTTAAAGGGAAGAGTTTAGATTTTTCATCACCGTCCTCACTGAGCTTGTCACTCAGTTTCTTAGTCTGTAGTCGTGTCCTACTAGCCAGAGGGGAGTGAGTTACCTTAGCAGGAGTTGTCTGTTTTTCATCTCCTATGGGTAGCAGAAAAGGATTAGTCAGGAGCTGAGGGTATGTTCGCGGCACCGGAGCTGCCGCCGTCCACCGCACCATCCATTGGGGGTGCATCAGGTATTACAGGTTGGTGCTGAGGAATTATATAAGGGGGAGGAAGATGATCCAGGGGGTCCCAAGTCCCATTTTTAGTTGCGGGGCTCTTATGAGTTCTAACTGGGAGAAGTCCTACTCTAGCGTCCTCCCAAATTTTCGCATATTCCTTCTCCTCTTTGCTGCGTGAGCCCACATGGTTATTTAAGGCTTGGCACGTCCATTCTCGAAGGTGCCAAATATGGGCCACATTAGGTGATCTCTGATCTCCTTACCTCCCCAATTTTCGATACAATATTAGACCATTTTCTCTTTGGATTTCATGCTCTGGTCCGAACAGTCCCCCCAGTGTTCTGATAACCACCCCAGGGGACTGGCCTGGGGAATTTCAGGTATGCTCTACTTGTTCCCTTTCGTGGGTTTTTCCTGGGACTTTTTCTGGGTCTTGCTTTTTCTCTGCCCCATGTCTTTTATTCTAGCTAGCTTTTCTTACCTTTTTACTCTGCGCTGAGTTTTTTCGGTTGTGATCGGTACCGTTTGCAATTTTACTCCGATATTTTACCAGTTTACTGGCCCCGCGGTGAACCGTTCCAGGGGTCTTCCACTGGTAACAGCACTCTTTCCTGATATCCTAATCTGGACTTACCAAGTCCGAGACCAGAAGGTTTACTAGTTCCCGAACTCTAAAGAACGTACCTTCCCTTCTGGTCTTCTGTGATCGATCCCCCGAATTTCTCAGAAAATTCGGGCTTGACGTGTGTAACCGGGGTTTCTACTCCCCCGCTTCGTATCTTTCACTTCCCCCGCGGCTGACCTCTTCCCTCGCGGGAGAGGAACTGCGATCTTGGGGTNTTATAAACGAATAAGTTTGCCGCGGCTCCGGAGATCTCCCAGACCTCCCCTGAGTTCCCTGAGAGCTCTTTTTATCCTCCTTTTCGATTCGTGGCAATTTTCTAAAATCGTGTTCGGTAATACAATTGGTTCACAGAGCCCCTTGTCCCCTCAGACCGCTAAAATCAATGAAGACGCCGCCTGAGCGAAGACGGGGGCCCGCAATACCAAGGTCGCACAAACTGCTTCCAACAGCTTGCTTATATACAGTTTTGCCCATAAAGTCTGGATCTTGGGTATTATTTTTGCCAATCAGCATATTCATGAAGTATGCCACTCATGGAACTGAGGTGGACAAAATGCATCCTGTTCTTGATTAATCTCTCATCACCAGAGGATGTTATCTGGTGGCTCATGATGTTCCATATCTTGGTTCTTGATCCGGTCGTTAACACCTGAGCTGGGAGGGGATTTTCAGAGATAGTTAATCAGCTCTGCCGGGAAGCTCTCCTTGAAAATGTAGATTCTTGATGAGCCTTAGCTCTGTTGTTGGGATGCAAATCAGTTCCCGGTGGAGGTTACAATTTTCCCTGGGCAAGTTCTGTTTTAAAATTGGTTACAACTTAACTTTAGCACATATTTCGATATTACATATTTGAGCACGAATTTCCCGCTTTTATTTATAACACTTCCCAATCCAGATTGAATTTTTACAAAGTTCTTCTGTCAGCCAAAACTTACATACAGATGACTTCCCCTTTACAACCTTAATCTGAAGACTGCATTACAAAAGATCTGGATATAACAGAACATAACCAGCAGTGTCTGAGTTCCTCAGATGAAACCTCTCATGTTCATCCTTTCAGGTAGCACACATCTTGGGAGAGCTGAATGCCGTGGCTGCATCAGCTTTGCCTGCATTTCAGGCCATCAGCTGCCTCCTCCTGTTTTACAGACAGGTTAACTCAACAGGCCCCAGCTGAATTTGCTTGTGTTCGTCAGACTGTCACCAAAGCTGCAGCAAAAACAAAAACCCTCCAACATTTTTAATGTTAGAGAGTCAAGGCATTACTTTATTTTCCTGCCAGGATGTTGTTCTGGCCAGGATGTACCACAGAAATCATCTTATCCACAGACAGCCCGGGTATGCAGAGAGAATCATTCCATGATACATTACATTCAATAGATTTTTCAGATCTTTTATACAGTCAAAACTCATAGAAACGAATTGCTCAGTGTTCATTGGTCCCAAGTTGTGTAGTTCTTAGCATTTGGTCTCCTATTAGATCTCGATCTCTCCACCTCTGAAGTCAATTAGACTTTCATTCCTTGATTTTCTTATCAGCCTTTTCCAGAGGAGATTTCTCCAACTCTGTCAGAGGCAGAGTCTGGGGTAGATGTTCGTAGATGGCCGCTGATGTTCTGTTGATGTTCCATCGATGGCCTCATCTCTTTGGGGCTACTCCCAGTCTGTTGAAATGCTAAGCCCATCAGGCCTCACCTAGAGAAACAATGCCCTGGAAAGAAGGGAAAGAAGCTTCAGTTCCCTTCCCCTGGGGCAAAGGTGAACAAAGCTGGATGAAGTTATATATATAAAATTTTTTTAAACTGGTATGTTTCCCAGCAAACCAACGTGCTGGTTGTACACCACACCCCCTGGAAAGAAAACACCAAACAGAGCTAAAATAGGAGAGCCATGTGTGGCTGCCTCTGACTTGCTGGTTACCCTCTCCCCAAAAGCACAGAGAAGCCCCACTGCCACCGAGGCAGCCGGGCAGCTCTGCCTGCAAACAGCTCCCCCGTGTTCCACCAAATCCCATCTCTCTGGTGAGAGAGTCTGTAAGTGTTTATGTGCTTTTGAACCAGCCCATCAGCCCTATGGTGTGACTCTGGAAACAGAAGCTTTCACAGAATGTCCTTTTTTTACTCCAAATGTTCTCTCTTGCTTCGTATCATGGCTGATTAGACCAACAGCCTTTTCCAGCTCAGTCCCATCCAGTCTGAGGCAATAGTATTACTTAAAAAGGACTGAGGCTTGCATGATAGAATGAAATAATTCTCCACAGAAATTAACAAGTATTCCATAACAAATTTGGGAAGGAAGGTAACCATCCAAAGAGGAATCTGATTGCAATGGCACGTCTGGTACTTCTGTTTCCACTGGAAGTGGAATATACAAGTAGTCAGTAAGACTCCAGAGGGTTTTCATTCTCACAGTAGGTCACTAGTTCAGTCGCGACTGACATAAAAAATGGTCACTGCCTTGATTCCCATCCTGAATTCCCAGAGCAACAAGGCTGGCTGTGGGCAGTTTCTGCACAAACACCCATTCCTGGACAAACACTGTTTGCTTTTTCTACCCTTTCCAAGAGTGGGATGGCTGCAAGTTGCATTAGAGTCCAAACCTTGGACATGATGGAGATTGGGCTTCAGTGGGAAGTGAAGACAAAGGGATGAAAAAATCCAAAATACTCCTTTAGAAGAAATACTGAAAACATGATACAGAAACGGGAATGAGTAGGAAAACTAGTGGGATTCAGGGACCTATGAATTAAAATTGCTGTGTCTCACAAGTGGAAGACCATGGTCTGATAAAACTCTCAAGTATCCCTATGGATTCTTCCAGTTCTTCAGGCTAGCTAGAAAGTGCTCCTGTGGGAAAGGAAGATGTGGATACATACGAACCTTTCAAGAGTGAGTTATATCCCAGTGTTTTCTGAGAGGGCTAAGAAGAGAACATCAGTTGTGGTTACCTCATCTATTGGGTGGGCATTCCCAAAGCAAAATATTTGTGCTTGCTTCTCAGGTATTGTTTAATTGCAGCATGGTTTGGAAGATGAATTAAATTTTGTGCTGGTTAACTTATCATGTATTGGTATATGGAATGCCATACCCCACACAGGTAAAGTGATAAAACAGCTGTATTTAGGTACATACTGACAACAATCCTTTCTGGGGAAAAAAAAATAGGAAATATTTAAATGCATGAATAAAATAAAAATAAAGCAACCACGATGTATAACTGATGAAGAATATAATATCCATTAAAAAAAAGGAAACAAAATATTAAATACAAAAATATTAATATTAAAAAATTCATCGGCAGTTTTTTGTTCTTTAGCACAAAAAATGCTGTTTGGGTAAGCATAGTCCTGGCGCTGAATGCCTTCAGTGTATATATGAATAGTGTAAAACCACATAGAGATATAATCAAGATAGATAACTGAAATTATTCACACAGCAATGAATCATAATCACAGGACTTTGAGCTTATCACAGCTTTCTGCCAAAACCGTTTTAAACAAACAGGTTTGAAATATTTCCACCGAGGTATTACAGCCAAAATCCAAGTCATTCAGTGAGAGAATTGAACACTGTAATACAACAAACTTCATAAAGAATGCCCTGCCTGCAGTTGTTGTGCCAGAACTTCAGGCAACTGTGTGAGAACAAATGCGAAAATAAACCCACTCATCATCGAAAACATTGCTTGTAGCATGTTGATTTTAATTTTCACTGTTGTTTTAGATTGGCTTGACAGATGCAATTCCTTCTATTAGAAGGATTCCTCTGAATCCCAGCTGAGTATCTACAGTTCTTTGGAAAAAGATAATTCCTCTCAGCTGTGTCTTGTCCCTGAGGTCAGACAGAAAATCAGAGAAAGAAGTGATACAAGGAGCATCAATATTCTGTCATTCTGGATGCATTCTTGTCCTTCTTATATGTTTGTCAAAATGCTTCAGTTCATACAATTTCTAAACTGACAGAGTTTTGGTGTATTGAGAAGACCAACCAACTTTGTGACAGTTGTACATGAATTTTCATCAACAAGCCATCGAGGCCCCTAAGGAGAGTCCTCAGACTGGAGAATTTGTCCTGTTTCTGATAATGAGGTGTTATAAATAAAAATGGGAAATTCGTGCTCAAATATGTAATATCAAAATATGTACCAAAGTTAAGATGTAACCAATATTAAAAATGAACAGCATTTGCCCTGGGAGAATTGTAACCTTTACAGGAGACTGATTTGCATCCGAAAAACTGAGCTACAGAGAATAACGACTCATCAAGAAAGAATTAAGCTGGCTCCTGATATTTACATTTTCAAGGACAACTTCTCGGAAGAACTGATTGACTATCTACGAAAATCCCCTCCCAGCTCAGGTGTTAACGACCGGATCAGAACCAAGATATGGAACATCATGAGCCATCAGATAACATCCTCGGGTGATGGGACATTACTCAAAGACAGGATGCGTTTTGTCCACCCCAGTTTCATGAATGGCATACTTCATGCATATGCTGATTGGCAGAAAAGAATACCCAAGATCTGGACTTTATGAGAAAAAACTGTATAAAAGTAAGCTGTTGGAAGCAGTGGTTGTGAACAGAGGGAGGTCTGATGCGATAGAGGTCAGACCTGTGTTCACCCAGTGCCAATCCCGGGCTTGGCACTGTCTCCTTTTCGACCGTGGCATTGCGTGTTCGAACTCTTGGACACAAAATAAATTTTATAATTGTTTTATTTCTGATTGGGCGTAGTTATTTATTACCGAGGTATCAAAAAAGAACCCTTTTTTTTCTCTAAAGCTTGAGCAGAAGGATTAATGGACGTGGTTGCCTGCAGCCATATCCCATGATATGAGGTGAATGCTAAGGTCTGGTCCTTTGAAAAGCAACCCTTCCTGGACCATTATGCAATGGTTCTCATTTGATACACTGCTCTTCCTGTATACACAAAATACATCTTAAATGTTTCTCATAAGCAGTTAAAATAGAGTGGGTCTACTCCCTGAGGACTCCTATACAGGGAAATTTGTCTGTCAGAAAGCAGCTACAGTGATTTTAGATTAGCACAAGTTTATGCCTGGCAGAGAGGAATGATTAGGGCATTTCTTTGCTCTAGTGCTCCCAGCAGCAATAAAAGGTTCTCAGGGAGAACAAAGTAACTTTGGGCTGCTCTCACCTGTGCAGGAATGGCAATCACAGTTTAGCCCAGGATTTGGGATGCAAAATATATATTCATGAATTCCTTCTCCATTGTGCCAAGTTCTACATACCCACAGCTGCAGATGAGGCTACTACAGACAACAGATCTTCCAGTACTTTGATGCCTTTTGCACGGAACAAAAGGATTCTCACATTAGGATAATTCAGGTCTCAACTGGTCAATGGGCATCAACAATAATGTCCATCACTCACTCAGGGCACTCACTGCAATGTGATCACCTAATCCAAAACAATTCTAAGCTGAGAATGCTTAAGACTGATAAAAATTTCTTTTCAGTTAAAACAAGAAGATTTGGATCCATGTGCAATTTCTCATGGTGACTTGGGGATGGACAGGAGCACGGAACTTCACTGCATGCACAGCTTTCACAAAGAGGGATCATGGCAAACTCTCAGGGCCTCATTTTCTGGTACTTGCAAGACAGAGAGTAGAGTAAGGACAGATCTTGACTAAACCCTGAATGCTGGTGACTGAAAGGTGTGTGTGTGTTGAAGCTGCTGCAGTAATTCTGTATTACAGATGCTACTTAGAAGGAGGGAGAACCCTCACTATTATCTATAATGGCTTTTAGAAGTTTTTCACTGATGGAAAGATGAAAGGTGAAGATGGTGGGCCACACTGAAGCTGCTGCAGCCAGAGTATGTCATTCTTAAACTGCAGGAAAAGGGGAACACAGTGCTCTAAAGGAGCTGCAATCAGTGGGTGTTTCAATGTCTGGGTTCAGAGCTGGCACTGCAGAAAGGGAGCAATCAGTTCTCCTAATTCCCAGCTAATTGATGTACTGTGTCCAGCTTTGGGGCCCCCCGTGTGAGAAAGACATTGACCTGTTGGAATGAGTCCGGAGGTGAGCCATTAAACTGATCACAGGCCTGGAACACCTCTCCTATGGCGACAGGCTGAGAGTGTTGGGACTGTTCAGCCTGGAGAAGAGAAGGCTCCAGGGAGACCTTAGAGCCCCTGTCAGTACCTAAAGGAGACCTGCAAGAAATCTGGATAGGAACTTTTCATAAGGGCGTGGAGGTTGTGGACTCCCAGTCCCTGGAATTGTTCCAGGTCAGCCTGAATGAGGCCCTGAATAACCAGGTTTATTGGAATGTGCCTTGCCCATGGTAGAGTGCTTGAAACCAGACAATCTTTTAACCCAAACCATTCTGTGATTCTATGATGATAGAGATAAATTATATGGTATAGTTGTTGCCTGTGTTGATAACCTCAGGAAAGGAACCAAGCACCAAGTACTCCTCCCTTTGAAGGTTTTTTCTGTAGGTGGCATCTGAGACACATTGGTGGGGTGGGATGGAGTGAGAGAAGCAGGCATAACTGCTGTGCTATAGTTGTACTTTAAACACAAATCTTATCTTAAGACTCTTTGGTCTGGTATCAAATAAGCAAAAATAGAAAGCACTGGATACCACATTCTTCTAGAAAAAAAATAAAGCTGTGTCTGACTTGGATCCCGCTGAAGTTATTCTGATGATAAGAGGATTTCATCTAACATTAGTAACCTTTGTTTCCTTAAGATCAATGATCCAGCAAATAATTTGGACCAGGGATCCTAATTTCTGAAGGGAATATATCAGCTCCACCTCTTAAAACTCCTGAGAAATAACAGGAATTCTTGCAGTAAAATCCTGTTTGCAAGTGCTCTTTTCCACTTGCTTTTAACAGTGTATTCAAAAGCTGCTGCTAAAGAAACCAACCTGTCCCACATGTCATGTCCTGGTGCTTCTGTAAAGTCAGTGGCAGGTTCTTGTCCTCTTTGATGAAGAAGTCAAGAAGAGAGGGTACTTTAGGATTATAGAGGGGAACTAATCAAGGCTCGATTCTAGATACAGAGGAAAAGAGAAATCAAAACTTTACTCAGTGGATTAATGCATTATAAGGTTAGGTGCAAGTGGTGTGGATTTTTACAAAGTTCAGAGATGAACTTTGAAGCTAAAAACTCCTAGCTCCTTCCCAGTGATTAGGGAAGAAGTAAAATGTTTTTACAATTCCTTGGACAGTGTAAATCAAAACTTCACATTTGCTACAAAATACATTGCTTGCAAGTTCTTTCACTTAGGATCATTAATCAACTAGATAACCTTTACAGCCATTTTCCAGCAGAGGGAGTCTGTCCACACCAAGTGAGAACATGCACTGTAGTCCAGTGCAAGCACAAGTTTGAGACTAAAATAGTTACAGTGCCAGCAGGAGACAACCATCATCAAGAGCACAGGTCCATGTGGCCAAATTTTGCTCTGTGTTGTTCATATATGACTTTTTTTTTAATATAAAGGAAACCAGTATACTCTGAAACCCATGGCAGAGTTAGGCCTGGTATTAGTTAGGGACTGCAGTATTTACCCTGTGGTGAACAGAAAACCCTGATCCAGCTCTGGAGATCCCATTTTGCTGAATCACTTGTTGGCAGCTCCTTGCTGCAGGTGTTCCCCAAACTGTGCTATTCCTCTGCCCTCCATTTCCAGGGCACAGCCCACGCTCCCCTCCTGTTAGCTGGCTGGGAAGCTGCTGGTGCAGCCCTGGATGTCCCAGCCCCATGCACACTGAATGCCCAGGCTGGAGGGAAGGGATGAGCACCAATGGTGCGGAGGGATGGAGGTCCCCATGGCTGCTGCTTTCCTTGGGGTCGACAGGTGACCAACATCACAGACTGCTCACCAGCTGCTGCTCAGCTTCTTTTCAGCTCTGGGGCAGCCCTGGGCTTCATCAGCTTCCACTCTGCACCCAGAAACCAAGGTGGCTTGCCTGCCCACACCGCTCTGAAACCTTCCTCAGGTACTTGCCTACAATCACTACGTCATCACTAAGATATTTGCTGCTCCCAGTGTTCAGTCCTGCTTTCCATATTTTCAGTGTTAAATACAAAAAATAGTTTGGGAAATAGGAAAGATAATACATTTCTTGCCCCAGGTTTATTCTGGCAGAAGTTTCTCAGTGAGAAAAAGCAATAGCATTTTTATTCTTTTAAGCAGCACAAGTACTTTTCACATGCAACATAGCTGAAAATTAGCCATATTTTAAAATACATTTCAAAACATCTCTGTTCATCAAATGCAATCTCTCCTCTACAACAGCTAAGTGAGATGAGTGGCATGTCCACCCCAATTTTGGCTGGTCCAGGTCAGAATCCGGGGTGTGGGGAAGTTTGCGCTGCTTTGCTGGGCTGAGAACTCCGATGGTGAAGGGCAGGGACACCTCTCCTGCTGGGCAGCTTTGCTGTGAGGCAACATCTGGCAGTGGGACAGAAATGAGCACCTGGGGAGCAGCAGGAGTCTTAAACCACTCAGCTTTGCACAGGCAACGTGAGTTAGAGTCCTTGGCCTCTCACTGTTACTGCAGAGGAAATCTGGGCACACAAAGCCATACTGAGCTTCATTCTCCAAGCAGGTACAAATATGCTGATTGCAGGGGGATTATTCATGGTTGTGAAGTGAAGCATAGATGGACACATTGGCAGGATCAGTTCATATGTCCTGTCAAGTAAATGTGTATATTTGCTCAGAAACAAAAAGCAGGTAAAACAACTGTATTTCATAAAACAAACAAAGTAAGGTACAGGAAAGGCAAAACAAAGCTGATAATAATTGAAAGAGGATGATTTGGCTGGGAACTTCAGCAGGAGACACAGAATCAGAATTGACCTTCTTTCCCTTTTACACTAATCACTGGCTTACTAAATTAGTTGGTCATTTCATTTTTATTGTGCCTGTTCACCATGGTACAAAGTAACATTTTATGTATATTTATATAATACATGCACTATACATACATACATGCATATATATAAATATATATACACACAGAGACATGTGCTGACAATTAGACATTTTTATATCTGCATCTCCCCAGAGAACTGTGCTGTACTGTGGGTTTCTGTCCAACACTCCCCCTGCCTGGCCACAAACTATTACTTTTCAAGCTGCCCCTGTGTTCCTCTGCTTTCCCTCAACTTTCTTTTCAGAAACAGCCTTCTCCCCATCAATCCCCAGCTTCCCTACAACAGCCTTTTCCTACAGAGCTGCTTAGCTGATTGCCTGGGACCCCATTTGTATCCAATATTCACCTCTGAGCTCAAACTCACGTTCAAGCCTGCCTGTGCTGATAAGGTGTCTGTGTCAATATATTCTAACCCATGGGCAGATGGACATTCTTGTGCTGTGGGAAACCTTTTGAAAAGGCAGGAACAAGTGGGAGTCTGCACTGTGGAAGTGGCAGTGCCAGCTGGGCTTCTGGATTAATGCAAAGGGGAGGAGGAGCCAAGTGAATTAATGCTGAAGCAGCTCTGCAGATGTGACCTGGTGCCTGGCTTGGGAGCAAGGTTGGTGACACCAGGGGAGAAGAGCTCAGGCTGGACTTTTTCATGGGGGTGTCTGATTAGTGCATCCCTGGGGAGCAGTGTGGTGGAGAGAGCCTAGAGCTGCCTTTGGAAGGGAGCTGATTTGCAAGATGTGCTTTGGGTTGATAGGGGCCCTGTAAATTCAGGTGTTTTGGGAGGCCAAAGTTTCACCAAGTGCTAAGTGTTTGACCAAAGGATCCATTTCCCAGTGAGATGGGACACATGGCCATGTCTGTAAGGATCTGTTTGGGAGGAGAGTGACTGAGGGGAAAGTGTTTGTCTCCTGGGAGTATTGCACCTGGTCACAGAGATTTTTGGGACTTGGATGGACTCCTTCCTTATTACTGCTCTTTCTCTTTCATGTGTGTGATAAATGTGTGTATTGGGGGAGCTTTTGTGCTCCAGAGATTGAATAGCCCTGGTGTCCCACGGGATGAAGACTGGTATGACAACCACACATGGCAAGCAGGATATTTACCTGCTGTGCTGCAGAAAAACCAAGGGAAAAGCATCACATGAAGCAATGCCTATGCAATGACACTGGATTTCCTACCTCCTCGTCACCCCACACTCACCTTCCACAGCTGTGCTCCTGCTCTCACTTTCCCTCTTCTCCTGAGAAAGCATTTTTCCCTCTTTCTCCCTAGGCTGGGCTACAGCTGATGTTTTTCATATCATTGCTTAACAGTTTCCCCATCCTGTTCTTTCTGCCTCGTGTCTCTGTCCAGAGGGTTGTTCACCCTGCTGTCTTCCCCCAGCTAACTATCCTGACTCACCCGAGGTACATGCAGAACCGCAGCTAGGGAGCCAGAGAGACTGAGAGAACAAAAATCAACAAAACAATGAGGAAGATAAAATTGCGACATTAAAAAAATATGGAAAGAACACCATTAGGTTTACAAAGTTAAACTCTCAAAAGCTGAACAAATCCAGACCTAAGGCTGCCTTTGGAGGGATGGTTCGGCCCCCTTTTCCCTTCCCCCACCAATGTGTATTATGTGACATGATTTAATTGTTTGGCTGCATACTATTTTTCCCACAGGACTAGTGCCTCATTTAGTGTAAATGCAGGACAGCGTCTGGGAATGAAGCTGGTCTCTGCATTTCCTGGACTAAGTGTGTGACTAGGAGCCTCGTTTATCACCACCTAACCCAGACTCTGCACTGAATTCGGAGCTGCCAGCTTCTTCATGAGGTTTTCTGGGGTGGCCTCCCTGCAACTTCTGACTACTTATCATCACAGTGTACCTTAAAGGTGAGAAGCTACTACTTCCAGGGAACTGGGAACCTTTTATTATGATTTGATGAATTTTTTTTGAATACTCCATTGGCTCTGGCATTTGTTCAGAATACTTTATGATTTAACTGATGGATGCAGCAGACTTCATTTGCTGTTCTAAGTGCTTTGTGCTTCTATAAATTTATAACATAAATGTCTCCTACCAGTAGTCTAAAAACAAGAAACCATAAGCCAGACATGCAGATGTCTCACTTAGATGTGACTAAGGAACTTGATAGAAGCAGGGAGAGTTTCTAGTTCTTTCAGCTGCCATTTCTTTCCTCTGCTAGTAGATTATTCCCTGTTTTCCCACAGTCCTCTGCCTTCGGTTTCCATGTCCAAGTTTCTGGAACTACTGATAAGCTAGGACTTGGCTTGATATTTGACCCTGAGTGAGCACACCAGATGAGCTCTCCACTGCCTGATGCTATTTAGAAGTCACACCTTGTAAACTTGTTTGACTATTCTATAGTTGACTGCCCTCTGTCAAAACATGCCGGGTTAGTGCAGGTCATTTTCCTCAGTGTGAATAATCTCTTGCTTTCTAATGTGAAACTTGCATCACAAGCTGGAGCATATTAAAAAGAAATGCCATTCCACATTCACAGAGATGATTTTCAGAGCTCTCTGTTGACATTTGCAGCTTTAAATCATCTTTGCTCTCATTCAGCTGATACCTGATGGAACAAGAAGAAGCAAAGATTCTTGCTCAGCACTGTGGGGACAGGGCTTAATCTTTTTTTATGCATTTGTGTCACGGTTTAACATGTGCACAAAAGCAGCACAGTACTGCAGATGAGCTCACCTGCACAGCTCTCTGTGTCAAAACATATTTGTTTCAAGAACTGAAACTGAGAAGAAAAACATTTGGGATCTGCAAACTACTTTCTCCTGGTGCTCCTGCTTTTCCCAGATTCCTCTGTTCTTCATCATCGTAATAGAGGGATAGGAAAGTCTGGGGAGAAAATTCTTACTGTTACTACTCCTGGCATTTCTGGCTTTATTGCACTGGATTCTCCATGCCAGATTGCTAGACTAGTTCAAAGGACTCTGATCAACTTGAAACATAGCCAATTACCTGTGAATTATAGATTGTTTCAGGAAATGCTCCTGCAGTCACTGCAGTTCCTCTGTTCATGCAGATAGCACTAAGATGAGCTCTGCTGAGCTTTTTAATCTCCGTTATTGCTTTTGCATGTTCTTCTAGATGAAAGACTTTCGTGAGGGGGGATACACTTTTATATGCTAGAAATCAGCTTGACAAACTGCATGGACATGATATAAATGGGAAAAAGTACTCCTTTTGAAAGTTTCTTACAAAGGTCTTACAGGCTACTCATACAAAAACCAAAAAGCAGACAACATAAGCATAGTTAATAGCTGTTAATGTTAAAAAATTTTAAAATTTCATGTATAATGTAACACTTTTATTCCCCCCCCAGATGATAGGATTAGGCCTAGAAGCATTTTTAAACTTACAGATTTAAACTTGTACCTTCAAAATCCATCCAAGAGCAAATATCTATAATAGCACTCCAAAAACCAGACTTTTATAAGGTGGGTCTTTGTATTCAAATTCACTTTTTATTTATCTTGGTGTTACAAGTTGTATTAAAACCAAAATGTTTGTTTTTCCTGTATTTCCAATGCATGTATTTGCTCTTTATTCAATTGTTGCATGAACTTTGCAGGGCCAGAATTATTTGTTTCACTTTCTGGGCAGTCTATCCAGAGAGCTATTATTTTATCAGTGTCAGCCACACTTCTATGATACATTTCATAAAATCATGGAATGGTTTAGTTTGGAAGAAAGCTTAAAAATCATCAAGTTCCAGCTCCATTACCACGGGCAGGGACATCTTTCCCTAGACCAGGTTGCTCAGGGCCTCATCCAGCCTGGCCTTGAACACTTTCAGGGATGGGGCATCCACAGCTTCTCTGGGCAACCTGTTCCAGTGCCTCAGCACCCTCACAGCAAATAATTCCTCATATCTTCCTTTCTCCCCTTTTTAAAAATGGGAGCAATATTTCCCTTTTTTCCAGTCACTGGGGACTTTGCCTGACCACCATGACTTTTAAAATGTGATGGAGAGTGACTTGGCAACAACATCAGCCAGTCCCCTCAGGACCCTGGGATGCATCTCATCAGGTCCCAGACACTCGTGGCCATTCCCCTTCATCACATGGTCCTGAACCTGCTCCTCACTTATAGTGGGAAGCAGGGTCCTGAACCTGCTCTTCACTTCACTCCCTCAGCTGTAAATTAGATGTGGTGCTACAAAGATACCTACAAACAGCAAACCTTGGACTCCAAGTGTCCAGGGGAGTAGATCAACATTTCACTTCAGTTTTCACCCAGAAACAAGTCATGGACATATAAAGTATTGTTCCCCCAGGTGGCTAGGCTGAAACCAGCTCACCTGCCCCCAGGTGCTCTCTTGCCTTCTGGGCCAAAATGCAGATGTTACAATAATCCTAAAACATCTAGAGCTCTAATTTGTCTTTAATTCCCCTCAGGACCCTGGGGATCAAGGCATAGATGTGTGACGTCATGGTTGATGTCAATGCCTGGTATCTGTGATAGCTCTGATGAAGTAAAAGCACTGGACACCACATTAAATGCAATATAATAGACCTGTGAGTCTTGGAGCCACAGACATTTGACCATGTGATTTTCATTAAGTCCTGTGGAAAGTGGTTCAAGCACTACTTGCAAATTCATCTCACAGCATTTAGGCTTTGCCATGAAATAATATTTTAGTTCCTTGCTTCAAGTGCAATGTTCAATATCAGCAACCAAACAAATGCTCCGTTTGGATGCTCTATTCCTCCAGCAAGAGAAGAGCTCGATTGCCTGCTCGTGAGTCAAACATGTATCCTAAGTTTGCAAGGGGAGTGGTAAATTAATTTCCTAACTAACTTTGGAATAAGGCAAAAAGGGTAAGATGAAAATGAAGGAAGGTCTGAACTTGACTGAATGTGGCAGCACTGTTGGCCTTTTGTTGACCTTAGGTAAAAAACTGAGAAAGATGTTTTGTTATTTCCATAGCCTCTAACAGTTTTGTAAAATATTCTATGCAGGCACTTCTCTGTGGTTACTTTGATGCACACTTACTTGCAGAGCTGCAGAATCCCTGCAGGCTTCCAGGGATGCTAATTGGAGTTTTTTACATTGGCAATGTTGGTTGTCACTTATAATGACTTTTAAGTCATCTTAATTGTGGATGGAAATAAGGAATCCCAGGAAGCGATTGTTGCTCTGCTGCCAAGACAAGCATCAAACCAGTGGTAAATAGATGAGGTAATTACAATTATCAGTATTATTGACTGATTTAGCTTAGTCTAACTGAAAACTCTTCTGCAAGAGAAGGATATCCATTAGGTAGGGATTAATGCAGTGATGTGAGATGCATTCTGCTGTCTGGAAAAAGATGCAAAAGAAGTCGCTCAGACCAGGAAAGGGAAACAGCTTTCACAGAGGCTGGATTTCTGAACCACTGTTCACAGAGAGGTGGTCCTTACGGGAAATATTATTGCCCTTTTCTCTGTACTCATTGCATCATCCAACCTGCAAAGGCATCTGCTTGCCAGATGCTGAGGGGTATTTGCTGGAGTACTGTTTATCTGAGAGTGAAAGTGTCACTTTACGCTAAAGAGCAGGCATGGATGGAGCTGCCTGAGAAGATAAGTGAGAGTGAAAAACTTTTATTCTTTATGGGGAGTTAATTTCATCCACAAATTTTCCACAAAAAAAAAAAAAAAATCATGAAAGGCAGAAATCTTAAATTAGGGGACTTGAGGGGGGTGGCTCAGAGTTCAGTCCAAGCTGTGACTAGCTGGTACGGAGAGCTGCACCTCGGCTTGGTTATTCCTATAGCCACAAGGGACTCTGGCAACAAAGACCTTGATGCTGACAGGGGTGGAAAGGGTCAAAGGAGTCTTCTGGTGTCATTAAACAGAACTTCAAAACCCGATTTTCACAACTTCCTGGCAAATACCTCAAAGGAAGTATTTCCACAATGAAAGATTTGAGGCTTTCATTGGTGTTCTCTGCTGGCTGTTGTAACAGAGGTCGCGCAGCCTAAGATGCCCTTCCTTACACCGTAAATGACTCTGTAATGTCACTTACACTGTTTACTACAGGATGACATCTGCAAATAAAACCGTGGTTTCGTTCTTTAAATTTTATTTTTAGACATTCTTCTTTTGGATTCAGCGCTGTGCCATACATTCCTGCTAAATTACAGGAATGACAGCCACGGTGCTCATTTTCGTGGAGAAAACCACGGCTGTCCGTGTGTGTGTCTAAATTAAAAAAGGCCTCTGTTATATGCAGCCATCAAAGAGAGGTTTGTATGCCTGAAAGTCTCTCTACTTTTCCTACTTTTCCTCGCCTGCCTGGGCTACAGGGAGCCGCTGCCCCGGCCGCCAGCCCCGCGCCAGCCCTGCCCGCTCCCGACCGCCTTTCCTGGAAAGCGGGGCAGGAGAGGGGGCGGGCAGCTTCGGATCCCGCGGAAGCCTCGCTTTCCCCAAGCCCCTTTCCTCTGGCTCTGCTCTGGGTCCTTCCCGGCCAGGCGGGGAGGAGAACGCCCGCCCCCCGCGGGGCCGCCAGGGGAACATCTGGGCGGCAGCGCCGCGAACATCTGGAGCGGCCGCGGCGCATCCCCCGGTGGCCGCAGCTGGAGGGTCCGGCCCCCGGCGCTGCCCGGGCCGGCAGCGAGACCCCCGGAGGAGGGGGAAGGAAGGCGGAGAAGGGGTGCAAGGGAGGGCGCGGCACAGGTAAGGGCAGCCCGGCGCCCCAGAGCCCCGGCTGCGGGAAGGGCCGGGGTGAAGGCAGGACGGGCGGCGGCGGGGCAGGGCGGGGGGATGTCGGATATTGCCGGGTGAGAGGACAACTACTCCATGTTTGCCTTGACTCGGTCCACGGGGGACACTTTTGAGGTAAAAAGTGCGGACGGGACTCTTAAATCAGCACTCGCTTTCGCGAAGGTTGCTGGTGTTCAAATGCGAGCGTGGCCCTTGCAGGCATCCGGAGCATTTTACCCCATGTGCAAGAGTTTTTGCAGCCGAGGTTCTGGATCGTTTAACAAAGGGGCTGAATAAGTGTTCGGCTCAGTTCTAAGTTTACTACGTGATTTTTTTCCTCTCTCTCCCTCTTGGATGTGTCAAGTGGAGATGTACATCCGAACTTTAATTTCCAGGCAAAATGAAAATAATTTAAATGTAGTCATGACGTCTCACTATATGAGAGAAACCCTAAAATTATCTTGGCCTCCTTATTTTATCTCAAAACAGAATAACCGCAGAAAAACACTTTCCATCCCTGAATATGTTCCATTATGTTTCAATTTTCCAGCAATAAATCATACTCCACTCTCCTAATAACACTTAATACTTGACATGATATCAAAAAATTAATATCTTTTGATAAAGGGCTTTCTGAAGTGTTTGGGAACTGAAGTACTTAAGACCAAAGTATTTCTGCTTTTTCAATTTTAAACCAAGTGTTTGATGATTATCATGCATTTGCATATTTAGGACTTGTGATTTCTCCATTATGTATAACTTTGTTTGCATCACCTTAAATTGCTGTTTCTGTGGAAATCTTTAAATTATGGCATGAGTCGTATTCTCACTGTAAGTACTTTGTAAAAGGAATGTTTTCAATATCCACTTCAGATGCAAATTCACTATTGACTCTGGAGTTACCTTTCAGAAGTTTGCTCAGATGTCTTTTGCTGCTTTTCAGGGTTGCTTATGTGGCTTTTTCTGTATTTTTCTCATACAAATGGAGCTGGGCAAGCCAAACGGATTTCTCTCAGTTGTGGAGACTGTGGGTAGAAATAACTGCTGGAGAAGAAAACTCAAATGAGCCTTGAGGAGTGGCTGGAATAATTATGCCTGTGTTTAGGCAAACTGCTGTTTACTCTCTTCTTGCACACAAATCTGCCTGGAAAGACCATTTTAGTCAGTACTGCAGACAGCCAGTGCAGCAGCACAAAAATGGGCTCCTTGTTTCCAGTCTGAAGAGGTACATGAACCAAGACTTCTCAGTGTTGAAACTCTTGTCAACTGGCTCTTATCTCTTTTTCTTACATGTGACCAAACACCTTCATGCTCACTTTCAGTTGGCAGTAATAGTAATTTTGATTGTCTCTTCCAAGCTATGAGCAAGACAAGCTCCTAAACCCAGGAATTACAAATAGTTTGATAATTGGTTTTTAAACACCTTCGTTTTTAATGGTGTGTCTCTCTACTGGGGCAGTCCTGTCCCACAGTTCAGCATGAGCCAGACCTTGGGCCCTGGCACTGCTTTTTGCTCCAGAAGGTAAAAAGAAGACTTAAGTCCCTTTTATCATTTTATGCCTAAATCAGGGCCTGCGGTAACACTTTAATGCTATCTGAGCAACACTTCTAAAACTCTTGCTGCACATGACCTTGTACTTGAGATATTTCTAAGACAAATTGTGCAGCATCTGTAATGCTAGTGGATTTGGAAGAGGATACAGCCCCTTGCTGGGTCTGCTCCCTCTGTTAATTGTGTTGTTGGAGGGGTTGCAGGAACTGAAGCTGCTGCTGCTGGAGCCTTGTATCATGGAGGACTGTTCAGTTTCTGCTGATGTTGTATTAGCACAAGTTGATTCCAATTTAATGAGTATGAGGTGGTCCTGTAAAATGGAACTATACCTGTTTCTCTC
The DNA here is from genome assembly GCA_013397975.1 of Machaerirhynchus nigripectus. Classification (NCBI taxonomy): domain Eukaryota; kingdom Metazoa; phylum Chordata; class Aves; order Passeriformes; family Dicruridae; genus Machaerirhynchus; species Machaerirhynchus nigripectus. Next base: position 389,342 of record VZRQ01005523.1, on the reverse strand, counting down.
AAGCATTTTTTCTAGCTGGGCTAAGTCGGACAGCCATTTCTCCCAGCTAGCATCAATGTTACAGACTGCCTTGCTAACACTCCCATTTATTTTTTAGTGTTTCTGTTTTTGTTTCTGATGCACACAGCTTTCTGCTGTTGACAGAGTGTTTCCCCCAAGCTATAGCTGGTAGAGGCAGTGCATTTGGCCCCCCTTGGAGAAGCAGTATTATCAGGCACCCGGAGATCCACAGACAAGACTTCAGAGAAAACTTCAAGGTACAAAGGCAGCTTAACCAAGGCAAAACTCTAGGTGCAAACCCTACCTGCTCTGTTGCATAGCTTTGTGGAAATTACTGATAAGGAAGCTTTTTATATATTTTTTTTTATCACCCCACAATGCTGTAAGCCCCAAGTGCTCATTTAATTGGTTACAATCTCCAAATCCTCAAGATTAAAACATTTATTTGGAATCACTTTGTTTGCAGTGAGGGCTGGTGCTACCTAACTGTACTGCACAGACAGACGGGGTGGCTGAAGATGGGGACAGATGTTTTAGCAGGGCTTGTTGATAGAATAAGGGGTAATGGTTTTAAACTAAAACAGGGTCTATTTAGATTAGATATAAGAAAGAAATTTTTTGAGGAGGATAGCGAGACACAGGCACAGGTTGCCCAAAGAGGTGGAAAGGTTCCTTCCAACCCAAACTAATCTATAATTCTATCATAAGGTTATTGTCCCATTCCACTACAAAAGAGGGAGTTGGGGAGTGTTCCTTTTGATAGATTTCTCAGACGAAAATAAAGCACAAACATGGTGATATTATATCTGAAAACCGTTTATTGACAGAAAAGGGTAAGTGTTCCTACAGAAGGGGGATAGAAAAGGGGGTAGAGAGAGAAAAGAGAGATAAACAGAAAGAAATAGAGGACAGGGACAGCGTTACCACAGGAATTCTGAGCGCTTTGTCTGTGTCAGCTCAGCAGACGGAGCATGTGTGCTGCAAGCCGCGGTGCGTCTGCGTAGCTCCCGTGGCGGGCTGGGCGCGATTTCCAAACAGCAGCAGGCTGTGTGTCCCTTCCGTCGGTGGAGAACAGGCTGCTGTGGTTACAGGCGTGCTCTTGGAGCAGCTGCAGTCTCTCAGGGTCGGGCGGCAGTGGCTGTGGGCAGCAGTGGCTGCAGGTTGGGTGCTGTGGGCTCGTTGCTGCAGGCAATGGGGGGAACGTGGCGGCAGCAGTCACGGCTGGACACAGGCGGCTGTGGTTGTGGCAGGACACAGGCGGATGTGGTTGTGGCTGGACACAGGTGGCTGTGGTTGTGGCTGGACACGGGTGGCTGTGGCTGCAGC
>VZRQ01005523.1:257003-387896 GCA_013397975.1 Machaerirhynchus nigripectus | reverse complement strand
GACACGGGTGGCTGTGGTTGCGGCTGGACACAGACGACAGTAGTTTTGGCGCACGAAGTCCTTGCGGTGACGAGCTGGCTCACAGAGATGGCGAAGCAGGCACAGGCAGGGAAACAGGAGCACAGGGAAAAAGAAAATGTAAGGGGGGAAGGGGGCTGAGTTGGCCCTACAGGTGAGACCCCACTCCCTCCAAAAAACCCCACAAGCAAATGGCTCCCGTTGTATTGCAGTTAACTGCTTTTTATGGGCTAAGGCTCCTCCTCCAGCCTGATTTCACAGGCATCCGGGGATTTGCCTCCCTGGCAAGTGCAGGGTGTCGTTCATGGCCTGATTGTGGAAGTTTTCACTGCCCTGCTTGGCTGCCAGGCAAAGCCTCCCTGGGACAGGGCTGCCAGCACATGTACAGCTCTTACAGGAATAACATATGGTGAGGCATAAATAAAAACCAGATTGGTCCCTCTCAGTTATGAATCACTTAATGGAATAACTTCAGAAAGCAGAGATTCAAGAACAAGTGGTTGGATCTCTCTGGGATGAGACAGCAAAGTGCAGCACAGTGTCACAGCAGAATCCAATATTCTGGACACATGCGCCCGTGTTTCCAGCCTTCTCCCTTGCAGGGGACAGGAGAAGCTGAGCTGTTACAAGTGTCACCTGCTTTTTGCCCAAGTATGAGCTGTTACGAGCATCGCTTAGCAAACTGAGTGTATTTGTAGTTTTTCAGTAAGAAAAATTAGTCCTTGTGGATGAAGGATGGAGACACAGACCCAGACCAACAGGGAATCTGAGACATTAATTCAGAAAAACAAGCTAGTTTTATACACTTCTTCAAGACTCACTATTTCCTTATGTGGAATATTTCACTAAGCAACCTATCACACATTGCCATATCAGTAACACACTTTCTCAATGTCCCTTTATGGGGGTGATCACACCCTGTCCACCCATCCAGCAGCTTCCAGCAGGCTCCTCTGCAGGGCTCTGCTGTGTGGCATCTCCTTCCCCCAAGGTCAGGTGGACACAAGCTTCTTTGTCCTGTCATGGCATTCTGCAGGCACATCCCACAGCCCGCAGTTCAATTCATCCTATTTCTTCCCACAAGTCCTTCCAATGAAAACCATCAAGGACTTAATAATGACCTTGCATTTGTTGATATGAGCTCCCTTCCCATTTTTGTCAACTTGAGACTGTCCTTAAGGTGAAAGCTTACTAATGCATACAGCACAGATGACGCTTCTGCTTACCATATTTTGTTAGTGTTTAGGGATTCTTTAAAACAGGATCTTCTTTGTAATCCATTTTCTCATTCAAAGGCTTCAGTCACCCCAATATCTGGTACTGTACATAATGAAGAGAAATTCTAATGCCTTTTCTGTACAGTCACCAGTAGTTATAGTAAGGGAGCAACCCTTGCAACCAAAGAATTCTAAGTCATATTGAGGTCAGCAAGCCCTGTGCTTCACACCTTTATGCCTTCACACCTCCTCTACAACTACCTGAAAGGAGGTTGCAGCCATGTGAGGGACAGCCTCTTCTCCCAAGCAACTAGAGACTGTAAACTGTAGAGGTTTCAGTTGGACATTAGGAAGAATTTCTTCACACAAAGAGTGATTAGACATTGGATTGGACTGCCCAGGGAGGTGGTGGAGTCACTCTCACAGGAGGTGTTTAAGGACAGACTGGACATGGCACTCAGTGTCGTGGTGTAGCTGACAGGGTGGTGATCAAATGCTGGACTCGATGATCTGAGAGGTGCTTTCCAAGCTAACTGGTTCTGTGATTCTGTGACTGTCCTCCTCTAAGCACAGAGTTCTCTTTCAGATATGGCTTCCTTGCTGGTGGAAAATATCCATTTAAGACCACTCAAGCATTAGGTCTTCTCAGTAGACTGCCCCTTTTTTTGGGAGTTGTGTTTTCTTGTCTTCAAGAAGTGTTTGGAGACATGAATAACAATTGCAGTAACTTCCAAGAGTCTGTAAAGAGCTTGTAAGTGCCAAATGCACTTNGACACGGGTGGCTGTGGTTGCGGCTGGACACAGACGACAGTAGTTTTGGCGCACGAAGTCCTTGCGGTGACGAGCTGGCTCACAGAGATGGCGAAGCAGGCACAGGCAGGGAAACAGGAGCACAGGGAAAAAGAAAATGTAAGGGGGGAAGGGGGCTGAGTTGGCCCTACAGGTGAGACCCCACTCCCTCCAAAAAACCCCACAAGCAAATGGCTCCCGTTGTATTGCAGTTAACTGCTTTTTATGGGCTAAGGCTCCTCCTCCAGCCTGATTTCACAGGCATCCGGGGATTTGCCTCCCTGGCAAGTGCAGGGTGTCGTTCATGGCCCGATTGTGGAAGTTTTCACTGCCCTGCTTGGCTGCCAGGCAAAGCCTCCCTGGGACAGGGCTGCCAGCACATGTACAGCTCTTACAGGAATAACATATGGTGAGGCATAAATAAAAACCAGATTGGTCCCTCTCAGTTATGAATCACTTAATGGAATAACTTCAGAAAGCAGAGATTCAAGAACAAGTGGTTGGATCTCTCTGGGATGAGACAGCAAAGTGCAGCACAGTGTCACAGCAGAATCCAATATTCTGGACACATGCGCCCGTGTTTCCAGCCTTCTCCCTTGCAGGGGACAGGAGAAGCTGAGCTGTTACAAGTGTCACCTGCTTTTTGCCCAAGTATGAGCTGTTACGAGCATCGCTTAGCAAACTGAGTGTATTTGTAGTTTTTCAGTAAGAAAAATTAGTCCTTGTGGATGAAGGATGGAGACACAGACCCAGACCAACAGGGAATCTGAGACATTAATTCAGAAAAACAAGCTAGTTTTATACACTTCTTCAAGACTCACTATTTCCTTATGTGGAATATTTCACTAAGCAACCTATCACACATTGCCATATCAGTAACACACTTTCTCAATGTCCCTTTATGGGGGTGATCACACCCTGTCCACCCATCCAGCAGCTTCCAGCAGGCTCCTCTGCAGGGCTCTGCTGTGTGGCATCTCCTTCCCCCAAGGTCAGGCGGTCACAAGCTTCTTTGTCCTGTCATGGCATTCTGCAGGCACATCCCACAGCCCGCAGTTCAATTCATCCTATTTCTTCCCACAAGTCCTTCCAATGAAAACCATCAAGGACTTAATAATGACCTTGCATTTGTTGATATGAGCTCCCTTCCCATTTTTGTCAACTTGAGACTGTCCTTAAGGTGAAAGCTTACTAATGCATACAGCACAGATGACGCTTCTGCTTACCATATTTTGTTAGTGTTTAGGGATTCTTTAAAACAGGATCTTCTTTGTAATCCATTTTCTCATTCAAAGGCTTCAGTCACCCCAATATCTGGTACTGTACATAATGAAGAGAAATTCTAATGCCTTTTCTGTACAGTCACCAGTAGTTATAGTAAGGGAGCAACCCTTGCAACCAAAGAATTCTAAGTCATATTGAGGTCAGCAAGCCCTGTGCTTCACACCTTTATGCCTTCACACCTCCTCTACAACTACCTGAAAGGAGGTTGCAGCCATGTGAGGGACAGCCTCTTCTCCCAAGCAACTAGAGACTGTAAACTGTAGAGGTTTCAGTTGGACATTAGGAAGAATTTCTTCACACAAAGAGTGATTAGACATTGGATTGGACTGCCCAGGGAGGTGGTGGAGTCACTCTCCCAGGAGGTGTTTAAGGACAGACTGGACATGGCACTCAGTGTCGTGGTGTAGCTGACAGGGTGGTGATCAAATGCTGGACTCGATGATCTGAGAGGTGCTTTCCAAGCTAACTGGTTCTGTGATTCTGTGACTGTCCTCCTCTAAGCACAGAGTTCTCTTTCAGATATGGCTTCCTTGCTGGTGGAAAATATCCATTTAAGACCACTCAAGCATTAGGTCTTCTCAGTAGACTGCCCCTTTTTTTGGGAGTTGTGTTTTCTTGTCTTCAAGAAGTGTTTGGAGACATGAATAACAATTGCAGTAACTTCCAAGAGTCTGTAAAGAGCTTGTAAGTGCCAAATGCACTTTCATATATATTTCACAGCCCAAGTGGTCATTAGTATTTATTACAAATATTTTCCATAGTCTAGTGGTCCTGTAGGCTTTGCTGTTTTACGAGAGCATTCCACTGAAACCCCAACTGCGTTGTCAAGATGCTGTAGGAGGAGGTCTGTAAAAAGGATGCCAACAGAAACCAAGCCATATTTTATTTCACACCCTCTCCAGAGCAGGGCTCTGATCTCTAAATCATCAGTTGATACTTCAAACTTTTGCTCTCTTGACATTTTCCTAGCCTAGGAAACCTTTTCTCTCCTAGGAAGCAGAGAACATGTAGGTGAACACAACTGGAAAGACAAAGAGGAGCTAGAGATTACACACTCTCCCAGGAGGTGTTTAAGGACATTTTTGTATACATGTACAAAACATGTATATCCATGGAGCAATCTTGCAAGTGGCAGTGTGACCTCTGCTGGACCATGGAACTTCAGGAATAGCTAGGGTCCTGCAGAGGTTGTTCACTGAAGTGACTCTGACTGTTTTAAAGATCACAACGAATCCTTCTGCACCACTCTCCCCTGGTGAAGCTCCATCTGGGGTGCTGTGTCCAGTTCTGGGCTCCTGAGTTCAAGGAAGACAAAGAATTCCTAAAGATGGTCCAGCAGAGGGCTACAAGAAAGGTTAGGAGACTGGAGCATCTCTCTTCCATGGAACAGCTGAGGGAGCTGGGCCTGTTTCGCCTGGAGAAGAGACAACTGAGAGGGGACCTCATCAATGCATACAGATATCTAAAAGGCTGGTGTCAAGAGGATGGTGCCAGAATATTTTCAGTGGTGCCTGCTGACAGGACAAGGGACAATGGGCACAAACTGAAACACAGGTAGTTCCACCTGAACCTGATAAAAACTTGTTTACTGTGCAGGTGGCTGTGCATGGGAACAGGCTGCCCAGAGAGGCTGTGGAGTCTCCCTCACTGGAGGTATTCAAGAACTGTCTGGATGCAATCCTGTGCAACCTGCTGTAGATAAACCTGCTTTAACAGGGGGGCTGGACTAGACAACCTGCAGAGATCCCTTCCAGTGCTAACCATTCTGTGATTTCACATTTTTGTGATTCTGTTATGAAAGGAATTGACTTTAATAGGAGAGTGAGCACATATAGGAATTTCACTAGCTAGCACAACAGGTTAAAATCAGGATGCGCTAAGAGCTCCAGCTAAGCCCAGGTGTGGGTAGACTGGAAAGGGGCGATGGTCTCAGATATTAGTGAAGAGCTCCCAGAGCACAGCAGTGGGATGTCACAGCATATCCTTCCTTACGCCCTCTCTCCGATAGCGCTCTGCCTCTGCCACACACAATCAAAAACCTGCTCCAGTCTGCCAGGCTGGGGGGAGCCCCACACAGCAGCAGCACCTCTGCTGGAGGGCAGCAGTCTGCTGTGACCCTCTGTGGGGAAGGAAACTGCTGCTCTGCATGGGGGACAGATGGAGGGTCACCCCACAGGAGGCACCCCACTGTGGGCACGGAAGTGGCTGTGGGGGCTGGAGCCAAACATGGTCACATGGAGGTAGCTCTGTTATACCTGCAATGCATACCTGTGCTATTTTACCCTTTATTTCAGGCAGTGCTAGGAAATACCAGGGTTTATGGCCAATAAAGGAACTATGAATCTTTCACAGGAAAAAATGACTCTTATGTGTGCCATGCACTGACAAGGTTTATTTTTTGTGGGTGTAAATTTTTTGAGCTTGTGGTGCTCTGAAAAAGCACTTCTGAAAAAGGTTCCAATTTGGCAGTCCTGAAGACCAAAAATTTCATATCCCCAGACTAGCAGCTGCACAGAAATCAAGAGCCAGTGGTAAGATTATTATGTAGTACTTGTCCCCGGATAACCCCTGGAGATAGCCTGCTCATCTGTGGGAGCAGAAACAGTCAGCAGACGCACAGAGAACAGGGAAAGAGAGCCAGAAAACTGAGGGTCATGAGAGATGACAAACACAGTGAGGAGCATGCAGAGGGCTGACAAGAACAAGTCAGGGAACTTGCAGGGAAGGAAGAGTCTCTGACAGATGCAAGGCAGTGAAAAAAAACAGAGCCGTACAAGTTGAGGGCCCAAACTCAGCACTGTGGGAGATTGAGTCCTGGAGTCCCTCCTTTCTCAGGCCAGCAGATAGATTTCTGGTCACTACCTCTGGGATTTTTGGTTTTCATCCCTGTCTTCTGGGCCTGAAGATTCTCTCAAGGCTTTGGAGTCGTGTATTTATGACATTTATTTTCTTTACTATACCTGAAAATCTTTATCTCCCACGCCCCAAAGCCAAAAATACCACCCATCACTTTTCGGCAATTCAAGTAGCCTTGTGTCCTGCTTTCATTAGTACACACCGTACTTAGCTCCAGTCTAATTCTAAAGCAGCTGTAGGTGCCAGCTGAGTATTTCCTTAACACCAGAGCAGTGATCTCATCTGGAAACATGGAGCTGTAATTGCTGAAATGCTTTCAGTCATGACATGAGATCAGGACTGCCTTTAGTGAACAAAGTACTTGGAGCAGATAGTTTTTCAGATCAGCCTGGCTGTCTGTGGTGTTTACAACATAACGGCTGCAGGACAAAAGGCACTTGCCTCATGAATAGATCTTTAGCTGCAAGTAGGAAACTTTGGTACTGAATTAAACTTGTCTGTGATTTTCTTTGTCTTATATGCATTTCAGCTTTGCTGGTTTCCATTTTTTGTAAAAGCTGTATGATCACAGCTTGTGCACTGATTAGAAAATGCCTACAATTGTTATTTCCTCCCCTTATCTGGGTACATTCTCACTGATATGACAATCTATTCCCGCAGCTGTTACAGATAAATAAAGATTTCCCATCAAATATTATAAACTCCACATCACTGTTTTCTAATCTAGCATATGGAAGAAAGAATTGCTAATGTTTGATCTTTGGTCTTAACCTTCGCTGTCATATGGTTGTGCAGCAGAAATGGGAGCATTGCAGCAGAGTGAGCTTGTGGCTTTATAACTTGTGTCATTTCTGGAAAAGAAATCCACATTTCTGGTCGACAGCCCTCTGTAGCATCCCCGAGGGCTTGACAAACACAGGAAATTGCAGGGCACACTGCTGTGGCAGGAGAATGTGCAGGGGAGGGAAGCTGCCTGCTGGAGGGCGGGCTCTGGCTCAGCTACTGCTCATGTCCCTGTGCCCTGCAGGTTACGCTGCCTAAACCCCTGTCTGTCCTTTAAAGGGAAAGGGATAAAAGGGAAACTAACCTAGTTCTTCCAGAAGCAACTGAGAAGCCTTCTGAGTAACCACGTGGTATATTTCTCCATACCACTTGCAAGTCTTGCCTTAGTCCCCACAAAAGTGGAGATCAGAAATCAAACTGGTAGATGTTATGAAACATGCTTCCCAAAAACATCAGAAGATATTTAAACCAACCATCTGAGTCTATTTCCTGCCTGCCTTTCATGTTTCTGATGGTGTGAGATAATTTTCAGGCTAAAAAGGCAGCTCTTAAAAGCCACAAAAACGCACACCATTTCTTGAGTGCTCACTTGGAAACCTCCTTTTTCAGTGGAATCCCATATTCCCTTCTGATCCCGAGGAGTAAGATGCAGCCTGAACAGAGGGATGAACAAGGCTGGTATACAAAGCCTTAGGGCTACATGGGGAATTTGTTGGCAGCTGTGAACAGCCTACATTGGTTTGGCAAAGTTTGGATGTAAAACACTTTTGCAATACCACGCAGCTTTGTAATTGCTGGAAAAACCTTAATCATGCAGTGCTTTCTGTGGTTATTGCAAGAAAAACTATGCTTGGAATTTTCACAGAAAAAAAAAGCATCTCACGTTCACAGGTAGATGTAGATTATTCTTGTTCTTTATTCCAATCAGCTGCAGAAACGTTGACTGGTACTTAAAATTTGTAAACTACCTCAACAATTGAGTTTATTGCCATAATTACGCCTAATTACCTTTTTCTAATTACCAGTTCCCCTGAGACTATAGGTGCCTCAGGCAGGGGTGCCAGGATGGGGGTCCTGGGTGAGTCTGATTGAGGCAACTGAAGCCCATGGAACTGTGACAGCAGCAGCCTCCTGTCCTGGCATGCCCCACACTCTCCTGAGAGCAGCGTTTCAAGGGGCACTTTCTGTGAAAAGCCTGAATCTGGGCTGGAACATGTGCTTTGTCCGGTTCCTGGGCATGCTCCTCTGAGTGGCAGCCCTGCTGGTTGGCAGAGGGGGACCATCCCCCAGCTTGACTCCAAAATTTGCTTTGCCAGAGTTCAGAACTTGCTGGTGCCCTGGCTGCTATGGCTCCATGGCTGCTTGCTGGGGTGGTGGAAAGGTCCTGAGTGGTGAGACTTCAGGGCAGAGACGTGAGGAGTGAGTGAGATCCTGCAGGAATCCTGGGTGTGCACACAGCAGGTAACAGCGATGATTCGATCCACAATGGTCAAGGGTGTACATTTGCTGGAAAACCAACCCTGTCATCCATGAGGAAGGCTGTGGCCAGGTGATGCCAGCTGTCTGTGTGCCTTTTGTAGGCATCAGCACCACTGGCTTTGCCTGGCAGGGTTAGGAGAAGGATTTGGACAGGGCTGAAGTTGTGAAGCAAGTCACCAGCTAAAGGAATGTGTGTGGCACCTGGTGTGACTGGGTAGCTTTGGGGCCAGGCCTCACGGCACCCGGCTGTGGGGCAACCTCAGGATTTTCTCTGCCTACAACTCTGGCAGACCATAGAATCACAGAATTGTTTAGGTAGGAGAAAACCTCTCAGATCATCCAGTCCAGCTGTTAACACAGCACTGCCAAGTCCTCCACTAAACCACATCCCAGGAGCCACGTCTCCATGTCTTTTAAATACTTCCAGGGATGATGATCCCACCACTTCCCTGGGCGGTGGCTTAACAATTCTTTCAGTGAAGGAGTTTCTCCTGATATCCAATCTAAGATGATGAACTCTAGGGAGGGTTGCGGGCAGCAAGGAAGCTTTGCTGCTGAGAACGTGGCTGTGGCTCTGCCAAAACCCTTGGCCCTGAAATCACTGAAGGTAAAAAAGAGGGTCTTGGATTTGCACATGCTGCAACATCAGTCCGACGTTGCAGATGTAGACTGATAACGCTCTGTAAAAATAAGCCCCCAAATTTATCATGTGTTTTCATAACATGCTGATGCCATCTTTATCCAACAAATAGCACCTGCTGTAGCAAAACTGTCTGGCTCTCAAGCTGTGCAGAAGAGCTGGCAGGGGATGTTTTGTCCCAGGCTGCACAGGGGGATGCCACAGTGCCACATGGAAAGGCAGCAGCCTGACATACTGTTCTCCTCTCCTCTCACCTCCCATTACACCCCTGCCTTCCACATCCCAGATCCATCTCCTGACCTCATAGTAACTTTCCTACTGAGGAGTCTTTGCTTAGCCTCACCATATCCTCAGTTTCATACTAAGCCCCCAAATTGTGCAATATCCCCCAGTTTATTTGCAGACAAAACTTCTTAGTCACATAAAAACTGTGGGTGTTGGCAGAGGACTTCTAGACTCACCAAAATGAACTCTCAGGCCTGAAAAGAGAAAACTCATGAATTGTGAGGCAAGCCCTGTCATGATGTTTTCAAGTTTACTAAGACTTTAAAGGGTAAGTTGTATAACTCCTTTCTGAAACCGTGTTGACATGCAGCATTCCAAAGGTCTGCCACAACAGCTGGCTGGCAGATCTGATGTGTCTCTTTCTAGAGAAATCCTACAAATAATCCCCAACACCTTTGGATGAACTCAAGCTGAAGTTTATACTCTTTAAAGCTAATAATATGTGATTCTATTTCTTTCAGCAAAAAAGCTAGTTTCTAGTTCTATTTTGTTTATATTGGATGTGGAACATTAGCTGCTGTATCAGTCCTTTCTTCTTTTTGCTTGTTTTGAAAGGCAAAAAATAGTTTAAAACAAATTTTCCTGATAGCTTGCCCAGATTTAGTGCAGAAAGATCCTCCAGTGTTTAAAGATCTAGGTAACCCAGGTGTGAATTTACAGATTGAGAATTTTGAAGTTTTGTATACTGTGCACTACCAATGACGTCAACACAGTTCTTCATTTCACTCCTACTGCATCTGTACTCTCCAGAGGGAAGGTTTTTCATAGGTTTAATTTACCTTTCTAATCCATTGTTTTGCTTTGATGTGCAGTACAGGGTAAATTGTTCCATTTGGACTGCTTTGTACCTGTAGTGAATAATAATGAATAATGAATAAGGTCTTCCCAATGAAAGGTCTTCAGTGAGATCAGACATGGGGAGGAAAGGCCACTCCCCACTCCTCCCCTCTCCCTTTCAGTCAAAGAAGGGAAAAAACCAACATGTCTGAAGAGACAGCAATGCCTTTCAGGCCAGCATGTTAAAAAAACCCCCAGAAATTAAGGTTTGAAAAGCAAAAGAAATATTTTAAAGGTTAAAGCAAAGTTTAGATGACGGTCTAAAGCTGTTAGTACTGCCCTTTACTGAGGCAAAGAGTGGTGCAGTGAGTCCTGGCAGTGATGTGCAGGAAGGTCAGACTCTTTGAACTTAAGGCATCCCAAAATGAAGAACCTCTTCACTGAGGTAGCAGGGGCTGGGTCCCACCTATGGGGCTGAGCCCCCCACACCTCACCAGTGAGTGCCCCACTGTGCTGAGGGCTGCTGCAGAGTGAGCAGTGCTTTCTCCACCTGCAAATAAAACACACAGGCACCGACCCAGCAGAACTTTAAAGGCCATGGGGGAGGCAGAGGAGGCAGAGAAAGGCTCTCCCAGCCCTAGGACCCTCAGCAGCAGGAGCCCTTCCCCACTCAGCAGAAATCCCAAGTGGGAATCCTTTATATTTTGTTCATAAACACGTCCCTCATGCCCTCTTTGGCTGCCCCATGGCTGGTAGGTGCTGCTTCCCTGACCTTGATGCACCCATCTCCACACGCTTTCCTTCCCAGCTTCCATACACAGATGCCAGACCCGGCCACACCTGCAGGGACACATCCAGAAATGGGCTTGCCTGGGCAACCAGCATCACATTTCTCTGCTCTTGTACTTCCCCAGTGCTTCCCTAGAAATTAGCTAAGCAGGGTATTACCCAGGAAAAGCTTTTAAAGCCCACTTCTCCCACTCAGCAGCCCTTGCAGTGGGAGAGCTCAGCTCTGGAAGAGGAGGGAACAGGCAGGGGCTGCAGGAGCCTCTTCAGCATCCTGTTTAAATCAGGCCAGACTCATGCTAACCATGAACAGTCGTATTTTGTTTTCTTCTCCTTTGTGGCTATAGAGGTCACCTCTCCTCATGCAGTTGAAATAGTCTTATGAGAACTCCAGGACCTGTGCATGTGGAAAAGTTTCTCTCCTTAAAAAAAAAAAAAAAAAACCTTTCATGGGAGTTTAGCCTCCAGAAATAGGAGAGGGCTCACACTACGTGACTAGACAGCCTTACGTGAACCAGCTGCAAGTACTCCATGGCCCAGAAGCCACAGTTTAAAACTCCTTATGCAGAGCTGGCCATAGGAAATACTCATGAAGAAGAAAAATATACCGGAGCTTCCATGTTCCATTCATGGCCAGATGGCTCCAGTACAGTGTGGCAATTGAACTTTTAAGTCAGCAATAATAATAGCAGAAAGTACAGACTGCCAATCCTTCTAAAGTGGTTATTCTTGACTGCTGCCTGTGCACAGACTTAGTGTGCCTTTGGGGCATGAGGCACAACAACTCAGTTTATAGTATCTTAAAGAAAAATTGCCAATTTAATGTTAGAACTGCCATTGTAATGAAGAAGCCACTGGCTCAAAGTCAACTATTCTAAATGTCAGGATGATGACCAGAATTAATAGGATTATGAATGGCACTGCTTTTAAATGACTATATAATCCTGACCAACTTTAATAACCTTGTCACTCAGTGCACTTTACATACTTGATAATATATATCTAGTTGTGGGTGCATAATTCACCCATCAAATAATGAGAATTACTTCATGTTTGTAAATCATAAGGAAGCACCTGGATTGAAACACAAAATATAATTTACTAGTGCATATTTACCCATTCAATGGGTATGAAATTCATTTTTCACTCAGTCAGGTATTGTCCTGGTTTCCCTTTTTAGAGGAAGAGAATATAAAACCCTCTCTGAAGGTGAAAGGACCAAATACTGAGTATTCAGGTTCATCTGTTTTGCTAGGACAACTTCTAGAGCAAGACATAGTGTGCTATGGCTTTTTCTTGTCTTACCCTGCCAACTGTCAGCTCTGCATTTCAGGTCAGCTGCTCTGCAGTTGGGTCTGATTATGCTTCTGCAAAGCTATGAAACTGGGGAGACTGGCTGGGTGTTTTGAACAGCCTGGGAAGGTAAGTGCACATATTTATTTTTAAATTAAATGTGAGTGCTTGATTCAGCGACACCCGTTTGATCTATTCAAGGAGACACTTCAAAACTGTAACCCACAGAATTCTCCCACTATTTCCATAATCGGTCTGTGTTTGTTTCTCTTCCAGGTGTTGCCTAGCAGAAAACCATGGGTAATTTCAAAGGGCATGCCCTCCCTGGGAGCTTTTTCCTTCTTTTTGGCTTATGGTGGTCAGTGAAGTATCCACTGAAGTACGCCTGTCGAAAAAACAAGAACGCTTGCTACCTTGGTTCCAGGGCAGGATTCCAGCGCCTGGAGTTTGTTGAGGGCATCATCAAAGCTGTCTTTGCCCTCATTGGTAAGTGAGGTGGACTGAGGGCAGGCTGTACCTTCTAGCACTTTTTTCATTAAATTTTTTTTCTCTGATAAAATTGATCTCCTTGTGTTTTGCTATTTTGCCCTTTAACCACGGAGAAGTGGTGGGGCTACTGCTGTTAATTACACAGCTGTGGCCATAACATGGTTTCCATCTCCAGCGTTCTTCTGGAGCTTCTGTGAGGTCTCCTGGCCACTCTTGACCACTTGACCACTCCTGACCACATGTCAGTGTTCATGTACTGTTCACTGTTCAGGGAGGGAGATAAGATATTTAGGCAAGGGGCTCTCATTTGCATGCTGGGAGCACCAGACTGTGAAGGTCTGTGCTTTTCTATTTTGAATCCAACCACCTCAGACATCAGAAGCCTCCATGATTTATTGATAAAATATGTAAATGATGCAGATGATTTTTTGAATAAGGTCAGTCAAAAGTGAAAATATTCACAAAGAAAGACTGAACTCCAGATCTTATTGCTGCAGGACTGTTTTGATGGGGCGTGGGGGAGCTGTTTGTCCTTCTGTTGTGTCCAGGCCTGGGTACAAACCCACAGGGATGGTTTTGAGAGCTGTGTAGCTGACTGGAAGTGTTTAGTTCTTGTTTACATCCCAGCAGGCTGTATGGTAGCAATTTACCTTTAGAGGGTAAGTAAACTAAACAACAGGGGATCTGGGGAGCTCAGCACCTGCAGCTCAGGTTGAAAAGTATCTGAATTTTAAGCATTTTTACACTTTTAGATTCTATTTGTCTGCTCTTCTTTAGATGCACAGAGCTGCCTCATTTCTAATAAAGGTGCAGGGTGTGACAAAGTCTTGTTCTTGCTTTTCCTTCCTCTCTTTCAAGATACATCAGCGTTGAAGGGATGTTGTGTCTACAGTATACATTTTTATATGCCTTAAAAAATGATAAAAATCTAAATAATAGCATTCATTTTGAGGTGTGACTCTGGACATCTCTCCTACAAATCTCCCAGTCTGTGTCTAGAGGTAGTTTGGCAGCTAAAACATTCTTCTACTATTTTTATTTTCACTTTGAAACAACAAGGTATTACTGTAACATATGGAAATTCCAATTCCAGTCAAAAGTATGGACAAAACACTTGGCTAAGACAGACAGTAAAGGCATCAGGAGTAAAACCTGCTGTTTCCATGTTAGGAAAACTGGAAATAAAGGTGGAACAACTCTGCATTTTTCTACAGTGTATCTATACAGCAGGATGCTGGCCTATGCTTCATAAACAAAATAATTAGCTTTAATGTTTTAAAAGCATAACAACTTTTAAACCCTCCCCAAACTTCACTGATCATATAAAGCATTTAAAAGCCATTTTCCCTTGCTGGAGTACCTCAGCTAGTTAGCAAGACACCGAGGGGCCAAGGTAAGGGAGAGAGTGGAGCAGTGATTCAAATACTACCTCGGTGTACATTCCCATGGGACTTTTAATAACTCTGCACGGTGGAGGGGTTTCCTTTTATGGCTTTAGAGACAAAATCCCCTTTGAATTATGAGTCTGAACTCTGTCATCCCGCATGTGGCAGGGCACTGAAATGGTAAATCTTTCTTTTGGAGACTTTAGCATGTGTTATGCTCGTGTCTGAACCACTGGAAAAGGCAGCTGAAAAATTTGGTCAGAGGGCTACTACAATAGCAATTGTTTGAAAGAAGAAAAAGCAGCACAGAATAGCTGTTTTCATTTTCACTGCTGGAAAGTGCAAGATGCAAATAGATCCATCAGGAGCGGAGCTGAAGCCTGATTTCCCCTGGCTCTTCACTCTCCAGATTATGTGATGCTAAAACTTCAAACTTACTGGCACTATGCTGCATGGGGATATATTGCTGCCTCTATTGCTTGTGAAAAGACTTGGCATCAGTTTATACCTTAAGTACCAGAACAAATAGTTTTTCTTCTTGTTTCCTGCACAGGAATGCTAGCTGAGCAGTTTGTTCCTGATGGACCTCATCTGAAGCTGTACAACTATGAGAAGAAGCACTGGGATCACTTGATGAACTGGCAACATGCCACCATGTACCTCTTCTATGGCATTTCGGGGCTGGTGGACATCGTGGCGCATGGGACCAACGCGCTGCCAGCGGCCATGGACAGGATGATGCTTTCCTTAGCAGTCTTTATTGAAGGTCAGTTTAGCTCTCCCTGCAGGAATGCGCATGAATCCTGCGGATGGGGATTGATCGTTGGCCTGGGAATTTCAAATCAGCCTTAGAGACTGACCCTATGGGAGCTGGGTGTTTCACTCCCTGAAACGCCTCAGAGAGATCAAACAAAGATCAGTCTTGGCCCTCCTTACACTGCCGAGGCTTTATCTGCAGCCCAGGTCAGGAGCACACATTGTCGAGGTGAATCTGTGCTTTCCTAACTGCCTCAGACAGCAACAGAAATGTTATGAAAATAGCAGCAAAAGCCTGTTTTGGGTAAGCGCTCAGTAGCTCAGGCATGTGTTTGATGTAGGGACTGACACGGTACACAACTAGTTAGCTAAAGCCAGCGTGAGTGAAGGTGATACTGGCATAAAGAGAAATGCCAGAAACATTTCACTGCTTTCTAAAAGCAGATGCAGGGAAATTGCAAAGGAAGAAAAAATCTTAAACTGACCACAATTTATTCCAGGTTTTCTCTTCTGCTACCATCTTCATGGGAGAGCCATGCTGGATGTCCATGTTCATCAATTACTACTATTTGCTATCTTTGGAGCTGCTGCCTGCATATTTCTGGAAGTTTTCTTCCGTGGCAGTATTGTGCTAGAGATGCTCCGTACAAGCCTCTGCATATTACAAGGCAGCTGGTTCTGGCAGGTGGGTCACTTTACTGCCTTAGGGATTCCTTCCTCGCCAAAATTAGCCATTTAACCCTTTGCAGATGTTTCACAGATGATATAAATACCTTTTAAACACAGACCTCAAAAGACTTACAGAAAACAATGCACTCTCAATGTTCCTTTAAAGAGATAAAAGTATTTCTCATATTCATTTTACAGAAGAAGAAGAAGCCATTCAAGTGCCTTTTATGTGATTCAATAAAAAAGCTCAGGTGTTGAGCTCTCCATTACTACAGTCATTGACCATTCTCTCTAATCCCTGTAAATCCTGTTCCAAATTTGACAGCCAAATGACAGTGATTTTAGAGCATGGAAATATATGTTGTTCTTTACAAACAGAGTCTCCACTGCCAGCTGCTGGAGCAGTGAGCAGATGCCCAGTGTAGTACTGGACAGGTGGGTGAGGCAAAGGCCTCATTGGCACTGCCAGGTTCAAAAGGTACTTAAGCTACAGATTCTCATTAGGAGACTCAGTGATGTAAAGCCTCCTGCTTTTCTTGTGCTCTGGGAACTGAGCAGCAAAAAGAACAGCCAAAACTTTGATATTTTCAGGGATGTGGCTCCCGAAAGGACTCTTCAAAATGTGGCTTCTATGCCCTCACTTACCTGTGAGTGTATCCAATAACAGATACTTGATAGCGAGCCTTTCTCTGCTATCAGAACGAGAGAGATTTAAGGAGTTGCTGTGAGTTTGTAACAGAAATAGGAGCACTAGTGCTGATGTGTGTTTCATCTTATAGTGGAGAATTGAGGTCACTCCAGTGATTTTTCTTTCCGGCATGTCTAGACTGGCTTCCCTTTTTTCTGTGCTGGCCAGACACGACGAATAAAAACGTTTGCTGTTTCTTAGGAGAACTGGACACTCAGCACCAAATCAAATATTTAAAGGCTTGCTCTGGCATGAAGACAGACCATGGAATTGGCTGTATTTTTCTATAAGTGAGCTCAAGAATGTGGTGCTGCAGCACTTGCTTTTTATTTTCTTGTTTGTAAACTTTCTGTCGGTGATTTAAGAAGCTTTACATAGGAGGAATAGATGCAACCATTTATTCATTGTTTTCTGCCTAGCATAATTTTAGAACAGATAATTTCTTTAGCTCTAGAGACAATGTGGGTTTTGTTTCAAAGTAAAAAATTGAAGTACTAAAAATAGAAGAATTTGAAGTGTGGCTTTTTTCACACCCGCATCAGACTTCAGCCATCTGTGTGACTGAAAACCACACACTGGCTGCAGCAGAGGAAATTTGTAAAAGGTAAAGGGACTTTCTTTCTGCATCATCAACACCCTCATTCATTGAATTCTCTGCATGGAAATACAAAATGCACTCCCCTCCTTCTTCCTCTTCTCTTCCCAGTTTCTAAATTCTCAGCTAAACTGCTGAGTGATGACCTTGAAGATTATTAAGCAGTAACAGAGGGTTGGTGTTCGTCATGCAAACTCTCTGTAACCACAGGATTAATGGTTTTCCCATCTTATGCACAAGTATGAATTTGATCTCTCCCAGCTCTGAATAAACAAATCAGCTATGTATTTCACATGAACTTACAGTCTTGGATGAGTGAGCTCCATTTTTATGCCATTTCTGACCTTTTCCTTGGATGGCCCAGAAGAAATAGACTTGTGGCTCCCCTTTATTTACTCACTGATTATTCATCTTCCCAGCCATGTAATGCATTCCCAGACACTGCTGGGAAGAAGCAAGGCAGTGCAAATGGCCAGGCAGGTTTTCTGATCCGTTAGGTGATTTAAGTTCAGAGCACACAGGGCTGAGCACCACCCCGTCTCCTTACAGTGCACAGTTGTGATTGTTGCAGGGCTGGGTTGTTGGGCAGGCTCCTTAATTTTCTGGGCAAGAGCAGTGGGTCTCTGGGACTGGCTCTGCATCTTCAGAGGCATTTCTGCACAGAGTTGTGTAAAGTGATCCATCACACCTCAGAGCGACTGCAAAAATAGTTTTTTATAATAAACACAGAAATGAGCAACACCATAAGAAAATTAAATGTCTGCCTTGTGGTGGGTAGCATAAAACATGATATGACACAGGATGCACATCAAATGACATGTACTGAGTATCTTTTATCTTACTACAGATTGGCTTTGTGCTTTATCCTCCAAATGGGAGCCCAGAGTGGAATCAGACGGATCATACTAACATGATGTTCCTGACCATGTGCTATTGCTGGCATTATGCCTTTGCTTTTCTTATACTTGCAGTGAATTACACACTTGTCAGCTGGTAAGTTGCTTGAAACACTAAAACTTTGGTGACTTGTCTATTTAGTGTCGTAAGAGCTTTATTTTAGAAAAGTTTCACTGACAAATGAAAAGGTCTCTATGAAGTAATTAACTGTCTTGCCAGGTAAAATAAAGGTAGTTATTAGTAATCAATGAAAAGCACATGACATTGCTTCAGTGGAAAGGGAGAAAACATCCATAAATACAGCTCCGATAGCATAACACTTCTTGCATAAAATGAGCTCTAATAATCTTCCACATTTGTAAATGCATATAAGGTCAGAATTAGGAGAAACTTTTTTTTTCCCTGCAGCATCTTGTCTCCCATTGCTCATCTCTGCTAATTTTAGTGAGCAGCCTTCATGACTTTATTTTGAAGATTATTACACAGAACTCCTTGCTAGAAATTTCCTGTGATCAGACCTGATTTCTTTTTCACTAGCCATTTTCATACCCTAGTGTCTAAAGTTAGCCCTTTTCCTCCCTGCCCAGTGCTAATTCTGACAGAATTCCAGCTGCGGTGTTAATTTGGCTGTAAAAATGCCTCTGCCATTAGATCACAGAATGTGATTGCCTTCTGCCCACAGGACCTTACCAAGCCTTTGCCTGCAGTGACCTAAACATGCTTCTCATCCCTTGCTTTATCCTTACCATCCTAATAGCCCTGTTTAATAATGTTAAATACGTAGCTCTTCCGGTCTTGTTTTGCACTGAGGTGCCAGTTCTTTTTGTACCTCAGTCTGAAACGCAACAGCACTCAAGGCTGGGTAACTGGTTTGCTGTGTAAAGAATGGCAGCTCTTGAGAAGGTGGCAGCAATCTCACATCCCTTCTGATGCTGGGAGCAGTGGCTGCTGCAGCATCAGACGAGGCCTCAGAGGAGGCTGGTCATGGCACACTGGCAGAGTTCCCCTCTGAGGGTACTTTGGCCAGACTCTCTCTTTCTCACAGCTTTATGGTCCCTTCCCAGGTGAACACAGCCATTGGTCTTGTGCCTGCACAACACTGAACCTTCTGGAGGGTACACTGAGCTTTGTTTAAAGTGTTCTGTGAAATGTCCAGCAGAACAAGAGCTTACAAGCTGTACAGTCAGGTGGTATCATTAAAAGCAGCACTTCCTAACCACAGAGTCATAGAATGAGTCATCCTCACTCACTGATGAGAAGAGTTAAACTGGATTTTAGCATGTCAAAAATGGTCAGATGAGCCTTTGAGTTACTACTGACAACTTTTTTTTTGTTGTTTCCAGGGCAGTTCGTTTGAAGGTTAAACAGTCCCAGTCCATGGAAATGGGTTTACTGAAAACATCTGAACGAGATCATGAGTCAGAAGATGAAATTTAGTATGATTATGGCTTGACCAGTTTGCCCACTCCAACCATTAGGCTAATTGATACCTCATTTCTACATTTTTTTGCCATCTTATTCATTCTTTGCTACAACTTGCTTTGCAAATATCAATCCCTCTGATGTCTACATCTACACAGTTATACTTTTTTGTGTGGAGGGAAAGCTTGATATTGATTCATGGTGGTTGCACTAGTACCTTCCTTATCACGTGCTTCACAGAAAACCAGGCTAGTATTAGACAGACTTGTTGTAGATGAGGTGGCACAATGAAGTCTGTATGTTTGCCTTATTAAAAGCTAAGCAAAATGTTTTTCAGCTGCTGCTGGACGTAAAGTTTCCATAATTAGGTTGTCTAAATATGTGTGTTGGTTGCCCTGCAAGTACCTGTGGGTAAATAACTGTGCAGACCTGGAAAACAGGAGAACAAGATAAAGAAACCACAGTCTTGCAGCTGTCTTATGTAACAACTTTGTGTCTCTGCTTGTGGATTTATGTTAAACAGAAAGAACTTCTCACTGTGAACCCACTGAGTGCTTCTCAGTGTACCACTGTGCAGTGGGTTCATGCCCCCAGAGGCACTACCAAGCCTGGCAGGAGGACCAAAGATGTGCATGGTGATCAAAAACCAGTGCAGTTGTTCATTCTCGTGCCTACACAGCCCTGTCTCTTTGCTATCCTTGCCTTTGCAAGGAAGTGACTCTGCCTTCCCTTGGTGCCTGGAACGATTTCTTTTCCAGAAAGGCTGAGGGGTGTCCAGTCAGGCAGAACCTAACTGCAAAACCAGCTTCTTTCCCAAAGCTATTTCCTTTCCTTTGGTGGAATTTGGTGGTTTTCTGCAGGATTCATAGCAGAGATGTGACCCACCAGGTGAGTCGGGAGTGCGTAATTCTGCTCTGTGGGCAGGATTGAGATGGTTGTGCATCCCTTTCCCTGTGTCACCCCTTCAGTCAGCAGGCAGCCTGCACAGTGCTGCGCAGGGAGCTGTGGGAGGGCAGATATTGCCTTCATGGTAGCTCCATACCCAGCTAACAACATCAGCGAGAGAATTAAAAAATAGTACTGCCTTTAATTGCATTTAATTTCTCCATCAAAACTTATCTAGTGAAAAGCACAATGTTCATGACTAATGGCAGAAAACTGATTGCTTAAAAAAGCTAGCTAATAAAATAGTTCGTACCTTGAAGAGATCTCAAGACCCAGGAAACCCTTAAAGGCTTTTTCTAAAACTACTTTACCTTCAATGCAGCATAAACATTTGCTTCACTTTTAAGATCTACCTTTTATCTCCCGTCTTTCAAGGAGCACCTTTCTTAGCTGCACATGCTGTTAATGCTGAATTTTAGTCTGTCAGTTTTGTCAGTGCCTTTCCAAAATCAGTGGTGTTGTTTATTCTGAAGGATATCATCAGAAACTACTTTGCTTCTCACGGGCAGGAATGGCGCAAATTTCTTCTCTGCTTTTCTTGATACATATATTTAATACCATGCAAATGTTAAGGTGCTGTATCTCTAAACTAAAGGGGTAACCTAAACAGGATGAAAAGCACAATAAACTGGCTGAGCTTTCGTATGTCTTCATAGAAGACTTCAGTTGCTAATTTTTAAAATTATTTTAGATGCTTTAGATGATTGGAACATTTGGGCAAAACGTTTCAGAGAAGTTGGCTTAAATAAAGTAATGTGAAGTAACACCTGTAACCAGGTGTCAGATTATCCAGATGAATCGTCTTTGGAAAGCAAGAGTAGTTGGCTCACATACGTTTCCACATTTACAAAAGGCAAAAGGAAATTGTTAGCCTAAGATCACTGCTTTTGTTAGCAATTGTTTGCCCTTTTTCAATGCCTTTCTCTGAATGGTCTTGGAGATTTTGGTGAACTTTAGTAGAGCCTGTCTCGGGACATTCTTGCAGGATAGGTATTGATATGGTATATTTGTAGCTCTGTGTCTCAGCTTTACAGTGGTCCTACTATAAACTCTGAAATAATTGTATTACTCCACTCTGCAAATTGTATACTCCACTCTGCAAATCTAAGACTTGAGTTTAATTACAGTGGTTCCATTAAAATCAGATTTTCTGTAGAAGGAAGATCCATGGCCTCCCTGAGGAGCCTGCCTGTTAACTGAAGCAGAGATACATTTGCCAAATGTATCCCTGTTATGATCTTACTTCATTACCTTCATTGCACCACATCACCATTGTCTCTGAATTGTGGGGATTTTTTTAAAAGGGCAGACTCTTTTTCCTGTTAGAATGGTTGGTCTACAAACCCAGTGCAAGGCAGGGAGGACAGTGGTTATGCATCAAAGAGAACTTGGGGATTATTACAAAGGTCGGTGGCAATAAGCCAAAATCAGTTGATGAAGTGAACCTGATGGGTGAGCTGTGCACGTGGAAGGTGCTCAGCAAAATCTCTTTTTGAAAAAAACTCCCTGCTTTTACAGAAGCAAAAAGTGACAGTACTTGAAGTCATTGGCCAGCGAGTGGCTGCCTGACACAGTTCTTCCCGTGCCCCGCTCTGCCTGGGGACTCTGGCTCTGTCCTCACCCACATCCAGCAGTGGCTGTAGAGCTGGATGTTTTCTTTGGAGAAAACCTGAGCAGGACTCGGCCTGCTGAGAGGTATCACCTGCACCTCCCTCTGTGTCCCTGCTGTGGATCTCCTGTAAATGATCATAGAACTGGACGAATAAGCCCATCACACACGTCTGCTGGTTTTGGTGCAAGCATGCTTAGCAAAGACACCTCCAAAGAAGCCCAAACTGGAGGCTGATGCAGACTGTGACACAGAACTGTAGGACAGGTCTTGTGCAAAAAGCTCTCTCCTCACATCATAAAAGGTGGCATTGCATTATCAAGCTTGAAGAAATGCAAGGAAAAACAGATCCTGAAGTCTCAAAGAAAGAGCAGTCTTTTGAACTTAAATTTCAATACTTACAGTGCATGCAAAGTGAGTGTCATAGTGGGGGGTTGTGCCTAACAAATTTATGGTGCCACAAAGGAAAGAAACACCCTGTTTCAGAGTGGGGTTTTGCTACGTGGAACACCTGACCCGTTCTGGTGTGTTCAAAAGAGATGCCCAAGAACAGTAGGGCATCTATTGCAATGAAAAAGGTACAGCCTTCATCATTTCACAAGCAACACGTATTGCCTGAGGTGAATGAGGGGAGGGAAGTCTGACAAGTTTACAAACACCACTCAGAAAAAGGAAGCTGCTCTCAAGAAAATTTAAATTATTTTTAAATATTGGTGCGTTTGAAAAACTATATGGTAGTTTATATTAGAAAAAATACACCTGTAATTTTATTTAAATAAAATTGATTTATTCATGTAAGATGTCTGTCATGTTTTCAGGGGGGAAAACAGAACCATTTATGCGACATGATGGGGTGGGATAAACAGGTTACTCTCATAACACATGCAGACATTTAACAAGTTGCACTTGAATTTCAAGAAAGGTTGGTATTACCTCATCATTAGAAACTGTGATATTTGTTCTATATTCTGTAAATAAATACTTCTTTTCCTTGTAACTAAACATAGCATGAACGAAGAGCAGATATGACAGCAAGGAATTTGAATCCTACAGGTTCATTCATCCTTCAAACTCGGGCACTAAAAAACTTCAGTGGATCTGGTACCTTAATGCCCTCACCCCAGTGAGGTTTCAGTTCCTCCAAACTACAGCAGTTGGGGTAGGAGTTGCTGGTACAGAAGCTGGTGGAAGAAAACAGAATAGTTTTTTATCCAAGAAGCCCTTCAGCATGTGCTGTAGCCTGACTCCCAAGGACTAGGCAACAAAGAACACATCTGTTAAAAGGGAGAAAGACAACTGGAAAACTGCCGGAAAAATTGTCCTTAAAATCTATTCTAGGTACAATATGTGCTTGCTCAAAATATGTGTGAGTAAAATGCCTAATATTTGTCAAATAAGGCATAACTTGTCCTCAGATGACTTTTTTTGAACACTAATTTCTATCTCTTTGCTAGGTAGCTGTTGCAGTTCATGGATTTCTATATTTGATACACTTATTAGAATGAAAATACATTTAAAAATAGATGAAAACCATAATTATAAACTCTACAGCAATACTACTTAGCAATTTGGTTTGGAAAGCAGGCTTCCACCTATAGACCTCTGCCATTTACTGACAAAACACTCTGCCAGGGTTAGCACCTAAGAGCTCAATGTCACAGTAAGGGCACAAAACTGGAGCAGAAATGGTTTTGCCTATATGATGTGGTTACCAGCCATTTCCTCCCTGAGGAGGAGAAAGTAGAAACGGAAAACAGGCTGCAGATCTATACAACTGAATAGCAATTAAACAAAAAGAAATCACCCCCAGCACTCTTAAGAGCATGGGAGGGGCAGCTGTGTTCATGGTACACAGCATTCCAGCCTGCCTCCAGTGTTATTTACCAGTGGTGGGATTTTTATGATTCCTGTGCCAGAGGAAACAAGCAATGCCAATCTCCCACTTCCAGTGGGAATGACAGTACCAGTGAAAGCTTGCACTGATTTGGTGGAATTTTACTGGTTTGTGACTCTGACTTGGATGCAGTTGACACATTAAAAAAAAAGTCAAAGATGGTGTTTACTGCTGGCACCACACTTTGTGCACACTTGAAAACCAAAAAGAAAGGAAATAAGAAACATCTGGCTGTAATTAAGGCTTAAAAGAAATGGAGGAAAGCAGAAGAAACATATCCAGTCACTCAAGAGCGATTTTATCTTCCTGCAGCTGCATCACAGATAGAAATTTGCAAGCGTTAAGGTTTCCTTTCAGTTTGATTATTCTATCACATAAACATGGTTTAATATTTTCATAAATAAAAGTATACTATCTTTTAAGAGGTGTTCATTCATTTGTGTTGGTTTTGCCATCTGGTGCCTTAAGTAATTTTTTTTATCTGTGTTTTATATAAAATGTTCATGTGAAGTTAGAAATTCACAGTGTGTTTCGCTCACAACCCTACTGCAACCTCCCAGTTGACAAACTGTCTTCCATTTGTAAAGCTGGGCTTGCAACCCAAAGTTTTGGACTCTTAGTATTTCCTGTATCTAAACTCAACATTCTGGTCAAAGACACCCATGAGGGTGTTAGCCATGTAAAGGAAAGAAGCAGGGATGCTATTTCCACCAAACAGGAAGGGCAGTGTAAGTAACCATGAGAATGAATTACAATTTCTTTCCTATTTTGTCATTTAAAAATATCTGCAATCATCTAGCAGCATTTCTATTAGCAAAGGACTCAGACCTGTGACTCAGAAGCTGGGTATGCTTTTCATATACTGCAAACCTCAGACTCAGCTTAGCAAAGCTGGATGTAGCTTAACTTAATGTCACTGAACTGTTCTGTGCCTCAGTTTCCCAGTCTTCAAGATCCACATTACACTTGGTTCTGCTTTGTCTGTAAGAGTCCTGCTCAGGAATGAGCATCTTGCTGTGTCTCTCTTAGATCCAGTTTTACATTCTTGGCCCTTTGAACAGCAGAAAAGCAAACATTTAACTGCTTATGGCAAGAGGCTGTAAAGTAATTAACATTTCAAGGGTCCTAAGCATTCTCTGTGAGCAGGATGAGGAGGAGATGTTTCTGTGCAGCTGAGCATTGCTGCTGCTCACAGTTTGACACCAGTGGGAGAGCTGGGCCATGCAGCCATTAGGCTCCCAGGCCTTTCCTGGCAACCCCGCAAATACTTGCCAGCCCACGGGAGGGCCGGGCACTGGGATGCACACCGGGGCCGGCCCTCGAGCTGTGCCCCCAGCCTCCACCCGGCCCCACACATGGCTGCCCTGCCCCACAGAGCCCCGTGTCTGTCCCTCTGCAGTGTGGGGAATTGCCTCCCATTCCCTGGCAATCCCCTTGGAGCAATCTGCAGTTTGGCATCTTACGGGCTCCAGTGGCCCCCCGGTGCCAGGGGCAGCTGTTTCCTCCCGGCCTCGGACTCCCACCCATCACCTGGGTGCCAGAGCCCTTGCGCCCTCCTTGTGCCTGTATGCTGATCCCCGCACTGAGGATATTTTCCCTTTACTGTTTTCCATGCTAATGAGAAAAACGTGGAGAGAAGAAAGAAGTAGGACAAGAAACACACTTGTAACACTGACAGGCAGGCAGAGTTCCCCCCACAGCTGGACAGAGCTGCACCCAGAGGGACAGCACGCAGCCTGTCCCTCCTAAAGGTTTGAACCAACCTGTCACTGGTGTGGTGGCACAGCCTGTCTTTAACTAGAACCTCTGTGTGCAGACTATTAAGACATTTGGCTATCTGAAGAAGCATATTAACAATTTTGGTGCTCCCATTTCTAAAAGTAATCTTAATTATTTCAGCATTTCCTTAGTCTTTCCTATGACCTTAGGTGCTTTCTTCAATACAGAGTGTCTTGATCACCTGAAATATTTTTTACTTTCTGTATCAATAATTTGAATATGAGTATTATTAGGAATACCTTGCAGATTGCCACCAAAGAGATTAAATACGTATCTTATTTTACTCATCTTTATTCTTGATAAGAGGAGAAAACATCGTAACAATCTGTAAGACGTTCAAGGAATCACAGTCTGTAGTAGTAGCAGTATCAGCATCAGTAGTATCTAATGGCTAGACCATTGGGCCACATCCCAAGAGACCAGAACCCTTTTTAGTTTCACTGAATTATTTATGTACATTCTTGGCATATCACATCAGTTTTCCGAGCCCTGTTTTTTAAACTGAGATGGAATTGCTTTGGTAATTAAAAAAGCCAAACAAATCTCCTTTCCTTACAAGTGAAAAACACCATGTAAAAACAAGGTTGATGTTGGAGTCCAAGGCATGCCTCTGGCAGCCCTGGCAGGTCAGGGAGCCCCGGAGCCCCAGCGAGGGGGTCCCAGACCCTGGCCAGAAGCCAAGAATGAAGGAGTTTTTGATCTTAGTCCATGGGAGAAATTACCAACACTGCGAGAAACATTGCAAAACATGAGAATGTAAAATAAGTAGTGGTTTAGTGTGTTGCAAGGTAAAAAGGTAGATTTTAGGATTTTTAGAATAAAGATAGAAGACTTAAAATGGAGAATTTTGGGCGTTGCCCTGCCCTTCTTCTTCTTCTCCTCCATCTTCTCTGGTGATGGTGGCACTAAATGATTGGTAGAATGAAAAAGAGGTAGAAATTACGTGTCTAGAATAGGTGCAAATTAATTGGTATAAAATGGTAAATAATAAATGAAGAATGGTTGGATCATGGAAAGGGTAAAAAAGGGACGGGACAGCCCAGGACTGGGCAGTTCCTGCTTGGACACGGCTGGCATCAGACTTGCAGCCGGAGCTGAGAGCCAGCTAGAGATAAGAAGAAATAAACAACCTAAAACAACATCTGCAGGCGTTTCTCATCTGTTCAGGCTCGAAGGTAAAGCTGCACAGAGGAGGAAGATAAAGAACCTGGACTTGTGTGGAGTCCAGAACTCCCAGAGGTTACTGTCCCTACTCACACAACGGGAATTAATTCACTGAACGCTGATGACAAAAAAGATGTGTTTAGTGCAACTCATTCTTAAAATAACTTTATTTTCTTCTTCACTTTGACTGTGTTGACTTTCACCCAACGCCAGCCAATACCCCCCTTCCCCCCAGGGTACGTGCAGGCCTATTTTGAGGACCAGAGTCAGTTCCCAAGAGGCAATATACTGACACATTCCAAAACTCTTTTTTTCTTAGGTGGAATGGAAAAGGTTAAAATTTCATCAGTAGACAAGTAGTTAATGGTTTATCACAAGAGTATGAATGTATAATAACCATTGCATAGCATTGCAGACTTCAACATGCCTTCAACATGCCTTCACCCCACTGGGACAGAATTTTGGTTGGAGTTACCTGTTGTAACAGGTTGACCCTGTTGACCTGTTGACCCTTCTGGGTGCTGTGTATTTGGCAGCTCCTCAAGTTCAAAGCAGGTAAGAAATTATTCTACCCCATTTGAACTCTTTGGGTTCTTTTTCCTTTCCTCAAATACTTAAGCATGACTGCTGACAAACATTATTACATCCATGTTGCATGCTTCTCAGGTGGAAATATTTTTCTTCTTACAATAATGTTTAAAGAAGCACCCCAAATTTCGATGCTGCTGTAAAACAGAATAGGATGACAAGCAATCTCTGGAGTGTTTCCGTTGTAACGTGTGCACTGCTCATGACCCCTTTGATATAACTTTGAGAAATGTCTTGACATTTTCTCACTCTTCTGGTAGAAATTTGATTTATTTTTCAAAAGACAAAAATAAACCTCTAGCTAGTCTAATAAATCGTATTTTTAAAAGGAAACATTTACTTTGGAGATTCTTGTGTGTTTGCATGCATATAGCACCTGTTCATGTTCTCATTGCAACTTGCATTGCAGAAATATTTATTGAAAGCATATCAGAGATTTGCATTTTCTATATCTGAAAATCAGGTCAATGTATTATTGTAAAACATTTCCATGTGCAAACTTGGAGCAGAAAGCTGGTCAGTGTTTCCCCTCAGCAAAATATTCATCATATTGATGTAACACAAACCTGCACAGACCTATATTTAAAATTCATGGAAAGAATCAAATAGTCCTGGCTGCTTGTCCAGTAGAGAGTCAGACATGATTTAAGACCAAGAAGCCTGAAGAAAAGTTTATTTGAGGATTCATTAGGTTACATTTACTTCAAGAGATTTAGCAGATGTTTGTAGGGACTGAACACACCCGAGCCCGAAAAAGAACCCAAAAGTAAACAGTGATTATTTATCATATGTCAGTAAGAATCTACCTTTGCTAATATCAGTATATGCTCAGAGCTTTGTTTGGCTTGATGGAGCCAAAGCCAGATGAGATGGGAGTTAAGTCTCAGTGCAGCATGGGGATTCCTCTGCTTGTGCCTAACACAGCTGCAGGCAAATGAGCTGCTAAGAAAGGCATTTAAAGTGCAGCAGCTGCAGGGATGGAGAATATCTCCATGCTCATCTGGTGCATTGCTTGCTGTGCATAGTGGTAGAGTTTCTTCTTGATTCAGACTTCAACCACAAGTATCAGCATCAACAGTTCCCATGATGCTTGATTAAAACACCCTCAAGAGTTCTTGGCATTATGCAAGAATTATGATTCCTAAAGGTTTGAACCAACCTGTCACTGGTGTGGTGGCACAGCCTGTCTTTAACTAGAACCTCTGTGTGTATATTATAAACTAACATAGTTTTAGTTAAGAAATATATATGGTCAAAAATCAGTGGGATGACATGATTAATGTCTGCAAAACTTAAAAGACAAAGACGAAGAAGATGTTTTTTGAATCATAAAATAAAACCAGAAGGACCTCATGATTTTAAGCCAGTGGCACAATTACTGGAGCCTGGTGAGTTACTGCATGTGCGGTAGGTGTGACTGCATTAGTCAGTTCAGGAATTTGCATTTGTGAAATACACAGATTTCCCTCTGAAAAAAAAAAAGAAAAGCTTCATGAGACCTTGAACAGTAGGCTAAGAAAAGTTATCAGGAAGCACTAAATAGAGGCACAGTTTCGCCTGGCATTAACAGGTCCAGTGAGTGCCACGTTGTTACAGAGGAACTCTTCCGGGGAATGCAAAGGTAAGGCTGATGCCCTTTGCTGTCACCTCCCCTTTGCTGCACGGGCTTCATGGCAGCTCTGTCTACACCTCCAGGGGTAAAAGCTGAACTTTTTACCCCACAGCTGCCTGCTTTTCTGTTTTGTTGCTTTCAAAGGAGTGTCAGTCCAGTCTTCCTTTTCAACTTTACCTTTCCTTGCACTCCTTTGCAGCCCGTGACCAACATTGCCCCAGCTGGCTGCAGCAGCAGCAGCTCCGGCACTGCTCCCACCTGAGGCTGTCCCAGCCACTGCTCCTCCTCTGGCAGCCCGGGGTCCAGGCATTTTGCAGGGCAGCTCTGCTCCCTCCCTGGTTTTGGGATCCTTTGTGCCAGATGATCCAGCAGTCTGCCTGGCCTGGCTGCTGCTGGTTCGTGCTCACCAAGCAAGGCAGAGGCTTGGAGCTGTGCTGCAGCTTTCCCAATGTCCTGCAGCTTCCCAGGCTCCCAGTCCAAAGCACGGTCTCTGCCACATGACCCCAAGTGCCACATTGTGTGCCTGGCTGGTCAGACAGTGCTGCTGGGCAGTGGAGCAACAGCTGTGTGATCAGACACCCAGCTCCCACAGATACAGATGTTCTTCACAGCTGCTTAGCTGGGCCACACAAATCTCAGTCTCTGGAGGAGATTTCCTTTCCTTCCTGTAAGATTTCCAAAGGAGAGATCATGTGTTTTGAAAAGCTGATGGCTAGTACAGACATTACCTAGTGACACTTAGATGTTATTCTGCTATCATCAGAGATATCTGGCTGCAGTGGAGCAGAGACAGCCTGAAACAAAACTGCTAAATAGCAATAACATGAGCAAGAGCTGAGCAAAGAGTGCCTAGTACAGAATTACCTCTGCCACGTGGCACAGCCCTTATAGTTTGCAACAATCTTCCAGTTATATGAATCCCATTAAAGAGTAAGAAGTTAAGCAACCTCTTTAGTTCAGGGAGAACATTAGAAATATACAATGACACGTGTTCCTGGCAGTGCTGTTTACTTTTGAATGTTCTGGTTTTACTCAGTTTGTCAGTGTCTCAAAACACAGGCATTAAAATATCAGATCACATGGCAGTCCTCAAATCCAGTTTTCTGCATTATTTGAAGCCATACACTATACCCAGTGCATAGGTGTGCAATTTCCACCGTGAACCTTATTGGAAAGGATTCCAAATTGATCCTTCACTGAGGGACTTGGTGAGACTGACTGTGAGGAAATCTTGGTCTGCAGAGATCCCCCAGATCTTGGATTCATCTTTTTAAGACTGAGGTCCACCAACCCCTTCCCTGTTGCGATTTCTGCTGCAGAATACCCCTGAGCCATTCAAGATTTGCCAGTCTCTTTTTAAAAAAATGTTAACATTCTCAGAGCTTGCTGTTCACAGTAAATCCCATAATATATTCAGAAATTTCTAAGATCTGCAATTTCCCTACTATTGCTTAGACTGTGCCTTTTTGTTTCCCGAAGCTGTGGCAGCCAGTTCAATGACTACTTTGAAGAAAACCTACTATTTCTGCCAAAAGGCAGAATAAAAATTGTCACCTGTCCAGGAGTGGGTATAGAGGCTATGGCTGAGCATATGGACATGGGTTTTTTTCTGTTTTATCCTATAATGCCTGTCTTAAATAATAGCATCTATACCTGAATCTTGGATGTGTGACTATTCATGTCCTTGTTATTGTTCTAGGCCCTTCAGCACTGGGAATCTGTGGCATTGTTTTGCCTTCCTGGTCCCGTGAATTCCTGCAGAAGTAATTTGGGTTTTTCATGGACTCAACAGCTTGATCTGGAGGGCCACACTCCTGCTCGTTCAGCATCTACACAAAACTGTTCCCACCTACGTTGGTTTGGGAACACAAATTCATGTTTGGAAGCTTTGACCCCACATTCATGGCATTGGTTTAGGGGCAAGTGACTGAGCATATGGGTGAGATTATGGGTCATATATATTCTTTAGCTGAGGCTTCAAAAATATCATGTTTCATTCTTTCTTTGCTTCATCAAATTAAATAAATTGTTTTACATACCCATTAATGAAGATATATTTCTATGTGTGTGTATATATATACAGACATATCTTGACTCTTTATTTACATGGGCACTACAGAACCCATGGAACTTCAACAGTGGCAGCTGTCAGGATGGAGCCTTCATGTGCTCAGCGGAGGGAGTGGGATCTCTTTGTCATATAGGTCAGTACAAGCCAGGCAGCATGGGCAGCTGGCATAATTTCTGGGAACTCCTCCCCTTTGGGAGATCCTTGACCTTTCCTGCTGCTCAGACCTGCTCAGCAGGGTCAGATCTGCAAGCAGTGCCACGCCTCTTGCTCGGTGAGGCTGTATTTTTCACCCACCTCAAAGGAATAATATATCTGGGGAACACATTACAGGTTTCAACAATCTGTGGCCCGTTTCTAAGCAATTTGGCTGTTTGAATTCACCTGTTTGAAGATCACAGTGACTTGAAAATCTGATTCAGACCTCAGTGACCACTGCTGCCATGTCTGGATTTGCCCTGTGTTTGAGGACACCATCCACCTCAGCACCCTGCAGGACAATGCCTGCCTTCAGCTTCTGCTGCCACTGGCACTGGTCTTGGATGAGTCAAATTTCCTGCACCTGGAATAGCACTGTCCTGGTTGACTCCCATTTCAGTCCCCTCTGCCACAACATGGCATCTCTGCACTGCCCTGTGCTGGGAGGCTGCCAGCTCACCAAGCTGCAGGATGTCCAGAGCTGGTAAAATCCCCAGCTCATTTCTTCCCAGGCCAACAACCCACAATGTGGCCAGTGTGAGACACAAATACACCGTCATGTGTCAGCTGTGCTTTTGTCAAATGATGTGACATATTTGGTCAGATGGATATCAAAATATCTGCAGCAGATCCAGGAAAATATGCTTGGTGACGACTGATAGGTAGATGGAAAGTTCAGGTCTTCCATGTTATTCCCCTTATGACAGGATGGGCAGCACATCCAACAGACAATGATGGCTTGAATGAGTTCATGACTGATTGGAATATTTGGGCAAAATGTTTCAGAGAACTTGGCTTAAATAAAATAATCATGGCTTGAATTTCAGCACTGGAAACAAGGCATTATGATGATTCTATCATTCCCTTTGTCTACTGCTCCAGTCTTCTGTATTTAATTTGCTGTGAATTGCCTTAAAGAATAGATTTTAATAGCTGTAGCTGTTAAAATACATGAGGTAAGAATGTTTGGACAGACACAATTAACTTGAAACCATAGCAAACATTATTGAAATTACAAACCCTGAATTTTACTCTCTGTTCCTGAGGAATGTTTATCCTGTCCATCTGTCTGTTGTTCTACTTTCTTGGCACCTTCTTTAACTTGCTGACCAGTTTCAACTAAATTTACTAGGTGGTTACAGATCTTAAAGGTCTCAAAATCTTATGAGTTTTCCTCATATCTGTAGTTGGGTAGAGAAGACCAACTCTATAGATATCTCAAAGAGGAAAAGGAAAGGAAACCTATGCCATCAGTGAGGAGGTGGAGGTCACATGGCCAGTCAATCCAAACTAAGCTGCATAAACTATCCATGACATTTGTCTCCTCTTCACCAGCTAACAAAATGGAGATGTCTATTTTATGTACTGAGAATATAAAAATGGATCTAAGAGGTGAGAGGGGCAGAGATGTGATGGAGCATAAAGAGCATGGGATCATCGTGCTAAAGGTGTTGAGGAGGCTTGGAAGAAAAGACAGTCAGGTGTTGGGAGCATGTAGGAGGTGATCTGGTTTGTTGCCAGGAAAAGAGAGCATGGCATACAGCGTAGGCAACTTTTGTAACCCAATTACTTTTGTTCCAGCAATGATGAAAATCTTCCACTTGGCTCATAATTCGTTGCTTTTCTACATTATGTCATGGTTATTTTCTTTCACAAATCATGACAAAGGGCCTGGTTTTCTTCTTACTTTGTGGTTTGTTCTGTTTGGTTTTTTAAAATTTTGCTTTGTTTTGTTTTATTTTGTTTTAATCTGGGCGATCCTAATGAAGTTAAAATATTTGGAATAATTTGAGATTTGCATCAGTGTGAAAATTTTATTTTAGATGGACTGTCTTTTTTAAGTCTGAAACCAAGTAGTATAAGCATATAAACCAGCCCAAACCACTTTCAGATCAAGGCTTGAATAACTAGAAAGAAAAAAATAAAATAAAGCTTGACTAGGTACTCATGTATGAGTACCTGTTCATGTATCAGTGCATATGTGTTCATAGCAACTTACTCTTCCATCAGAGGGACGGCAGGATCATCACAGAGGTATTCAAATCCATGGGTCTAGAGAGGATTCATTCAAGACAGCTGAAAGACCTGGCTGATGACCCTGTGGGACTCCTAACACCTGTGGTGATGAAGAGAGGCCATAGAGAACTGGAAAAAGATCCATATTATGCTCACCTTTAAGAAAGGCAAGAAGGAGATCTGGGGGAACCATAAGCCAGTCAGGCTTACCTCAGGTGCTAAAAGCATTTTGGAACATGTCCTCTTGGAGTCTATTTCCATGCATAGGAGAGACCAGAAGATAATCAGGAACAGCATGGATTTACATGCAGGACCAATCTGACTGAATAGCTGTCTATGTGGACAACAGAAGAATAACAAGATGTAATACACTTTGATTTTAGAGATGCCTTTGACACCATGTCCCTCAGCATTCTTTTTTGGTAGGTGAAGACTCATGGGTTGGGTGAACGGACAACTTGCTGGGTTGAAAATTACCTAGTGTGTTGGTTTAACACAGCCTGGTTTTTGGTGGGGGCGGGAGAAAAGCTGCTTGAAACTTCTATGTCTGGCACAGAGCCAGTCGCTGAAGGCTCTGATGATGGGCAGGTTACTGGCCCAATTAGAGCAGTTGGTAACGCCTCTGTGATGGCATATTTAAGAAAGGAAAAAGCACGGGAAGCTCTCTTTCTTCTCCCGAGGGGTGGTGAGGTGGCTGCCAGGCCCCATCCTGGCAGGGGCCGCCAGGGGCTGTGCGGCCAGGGCCTTCCCGAGGCCGGGACCGCACGGCCGGGGCCCTCCTGAGGCCGGAGTTGCCTGTGCGGTGCCGGCGAGGACCATGCGGCCGGGGCCGGCTGTGCAGTGCCGGCAGGGACCACGTGGCCAGCAGCGAGAGACAAGGTGAGCAATTCCCCGATGTGGAGCCCGGACAAGATCAACCTCTCAACTGCAACTTACAGACACCAACTTTCTTCCAAGTCAGAGGAAAAGGAAAAATGAGGACATGTGAGGAAAACCAATATGGTGGCCCTGAGCTCAGTGAAAAAAAGAAGGAGGAGGTGCTCCCAGTGCCGGAGCTGAGATTCTCCTGCAAGCCGTGGTGAGGACTATGATACAACAAACTTTTTCCCTATAATTCATAAGGTGCATGGGGGGTGCAGAGATCCACGTGTAGCCCATGAGAAAGAGTACTCACACTGGAGTGCCTGGATACTGAAAAGCTGTAATCTAGTGAGGAACTCAGAGAGAGATGACCCTTGCTTTTAGAGATAGAAGAAGAGAGCCTTTGCTTCCAAACTAGAACAGCTCATCCTTAAAAGACTAAACCCCATGAACTAAAATGACCCACTCTAGGCAGTTGTAGGAAGACTGCTTGACCCGTGGGAAGGATTCACATTGCAGCAGGTTGGGCAGGCTGCTGTTTGTGAAAGTTCAAATGCTAAGAAAGTTCATAGAGAACTATCTCCCGTGGGAAAGATCCCACAGCACAGCAGAAGAAACTCTTTTCCTTAAGCGTACTGCAGAAAGACTTTTAAGAAGTGAAATACTGACCAAAACCCCATGTTATGTCTCCTTGTGCAGTCGGTGGAAAGAGGGAGGGACTGGGAAAGAAAGGTGTTCTGAAGGTTTGCTTTTGTTCTCATTACTCTTTTCACTTTTAATTCTGTTAATAATAAATCTTCTTTATACTGTTTAAGTTTTGAGCCTTAAAGTGTTTTTTTTTCAATAATCTTTATCTCAACTCATGAAAACAAAGTTTTCAGTTCCCACTCCTCTGCTCAGCTATAGCAGAGGAAAATAAGTAGATGGGTTTTTTTGTGGGTGCCTGGTACTTAGCCAGTGTCAAACCACAACAACAGCCAAGCTCAAGGAGTAGCAATCAGTGACTTGATCAGGATATTGTAAAAGTAGAGCAACTTGCTGGTCAATAATAGGGCAGAATCGTTCAGTGTCTTCATCAAAGACCTGCACCATGGCACGGCACATCCGCTCAGCAAGTATGCCCGCAACACTGAACCTGGAGTGGGGCAGAGGCGTTGCTGACACAGTTAATGGCAGAGCTTCGATGCAGAAGAACTTGAGAAACCTGAAGATCATTCCAACAGAAACCTCACAGTGTCCAACAGGAATAAGTGCTGATCCCCGTGCCAGGGACATTGGTACAGACCAGGAACTTGCTGGCTGAGGAGCAGGCCTGCTGGAAACTACCTGGAAGTGACGGTGGATGCCAAGTTCAATATGAGTCAACAGCGTGTGGTTCTCTGCAAACAAGGTGGAAGAGCAGCTGTGTTATGTGGAGGGAGACAGGCTGATGGACACTTTTACCCTGCCCTTCCTGGCACTGGTGAGGCACCACTGGGAAATACAAGCTTAGTTTTAGCACCTGCAAGCCAGGTAAACCAGACTTAGGGAAGCTGGAGAGAGTTCAGCAGGATGCAGTGAGGTCAGTGAGGGGCTTTGGACAGGTGGCCTGCAGGAAGAATGGGAGGGAGCTGAACTTGTTCATGTGCTCAAGAGTAGACTGAAGGCAGGGCTAACAGCAGCCTCCAGCTGAGAGGGAGTTGCAAAGACCATCAAACCCAAACCTTCTCTGCACCACCAGAAGGCAAAGCAAGACCACAGCAGTCATAAGATGCCGTTTGAGATGCTGAGATTGAGCATGAAGAGAAAGGCTTGGATTTAAAAAGGTAGCGTGTCACTGCAGCACATCTCCTAGTGAGGATGTGGAGCCTCTGTTTGGTTAGATGCTCTCCAGAGGTTCCTTCCACCACAGATTTTTGAGACACCTTGTCCTGCTAACCACCTTCTGGCAGGCAAGGCTCAGGTATGTAAGGCAGTCTCATCTTCGCAGCATCATGTGTCCTTATGTGTCCATAATAATTTGTGTGGAAGGAAAGTGTCATTGTATAACGGGAATCTGAGACCCTGTAGAAAACAAGATCCACAGAAAGTTAAGTAACTTGACAAGGAAGCCTGTGCCAGAACACAGAGAACACTCCAGGTTTCCCAAGCCCCCTCAGGACCCTGACCATAAATACGCTTTGAGTCAGTCCTGCTAATGGGACATAGTCAGCTGAAATGTGGTCTGAATTAGCAAAAGTTAGCAAAAACAGGATGTTGCAAGTCATAAGATTAAGCAAAGATTTTCTGCCTGTGTGCTGCAAAATTTTTCCCAAATGTTTGCAGCTTTGTGAGGTAAATTTGTGTTAAGTTATAGCAGTATGGTACATGAGAATGTAATAGGCTGCTCTCTTGGGTCAGGCCAGGGTTCACCGGGCTCGTCATGCTGCCTTTAGTTGTAGCCAGTACCAGCTGTGGGGTCTGGGGCAGTCAGCCTATGCCAGTCCAGCAGACAGCAGGGCAGAAACTTCCTCCACCAGAAGCCATATCCAACCCATCATAGTTTAGAGTCACCAAAGGACTGTTCCCCATTAATTGTTCAAAAGTGTGTATTTTTCCCCCTGCTGTATTCTGTGGCATTAGGTTACCAAATCTGATTTCTGCTCGGGTATTAAGACACCAAAGGTGAGGCTTTACAATATTTCACAAATTTTCTAGGACTAAAGCAGTGAAAACAGAAGAGATGGCAAGAAGTATGAGCTTTTAAGACTTCACTGACTTCAAAAATATCACTTGTGGCAGCTTAGCAGCTTGGGTTTAGACAAGATTTACCTAACTGCTTTTCTTTCATTTAGAGCAAAAGACTCAATGAGCTTCTGTTGTCTCAGTATTATGTTATTTTTGAAAGCTGATTCTTATGCTAAAAATA
Organism: Machaerirhynchus nigripectus; assembly: GCA_013397975.1. Taxonomy (NCBI): domain Eukaryota; kingdom Metazoa; phylum Chordata; class Aves; order Passeriformes; family Dicruridae; genus Machaerirhynchus; species Machaerirhynchus nigripectus. The sequence continues at coordinate 351,167 of VZRQ01005523.1, read as the reverse complement.
TTTCATCTGGATATATATATATTTTTTCTTTCTGTGCAGGTAATTTTTGTGACTACAGTACTGAGACAGTGAACATTTCTGAAAGCAATATAAAAACCCCTTACTTTTGAACAGATTAGAGTGTGTAAATATGGTCAAGCCAAAGATAAATGTGCACCTGATACTGTGAATGGTATGTGTTTCTTTGCTTTTGCTTTCATTTCCCAAAAGTAAATGTAAGGTTTGTTAACCATGTTGGATTATTAGACCAGATGAGAGGTCTGTGTTTGAAGCCAGAATTCCACAGCACAAACTTTTCTACAAAGCTTTCTACTCCAAATGCAGAGAATTTCAGGTACCCATGCTGAGATGGATCTGTGCCTGCCTGGTGCTGGAAGGAGAGTCAGGGTCCTGAACAGCCTTTTAACAGAAAGACAATCTGTTTATATCCTACTATTTAGCATTAGAATTCAGGATGCTTTCCATCAACTGTGGTTCCATGAACTGTCTCAGCTTTCAGAGACCGTGTAGAGGAATAAATGTTGCACGGCTGCTCCCCATGTCCTTCGAATTTCTTTCATGAATTATAAACTGTTTTTCAGGACATGGTAAAAAGTCTTTCTGACAGCTCAGTGCTGATGCCAGTGCCTCCCAAGTAAGAGATGTGTTTCTGCAGCTCTAACATAATTAAAGCCTGTCTGACTTTGACATAAAGCATGTCAGCCACTCAGACAGGACTGTGTACATGAATGTAAACCACATATTCTAAAAAGAGCAATAAATAGTTAAATAATGGATGGTCACTTGTAACACTGAACGACAATTTTACAAGCAAACAGAAAATAACACTGGATAGGGTGTCACATCCACAGAACAGTTTTAATTCCCAGTGAGGTCATGTGCATGTGTAAGAGCTTCTCTACTAAATGCATATCTTTCTGCTTTTACAAAATTACAGATAATGCTTCAGTAGCAGTCCGGATGTGCTCCAGAGAAAGGAAAATTCCTACTTTAAAGCCCCCATTGTAATGAAAATCCGGGCTCCTTAGCATCACAGGTATTTGATTAGTTTTTAAACAGTGTCTGAGATTCTGCACCATCCTGGAGGAAAAAAAGGGGAGTGAGAATGGAAAATTGAGGCGGGAAATGTATGTTATGTTCATCAAAACTTTGCAGAAAGCAAAATAAATGACCAAAGCCTTTTCCAGTGGCATTTTTGGCATGTGTCTACTTTGCAAATGGCCTGAATTTCCAATGGTGATAATTTTATTTTGCTTGCGCTTGCCTGGACACAGCATCCTGTTTCTTATTTCTTAACTGGCCTGCAATTTCCTCAGTCAGGTTCCCAGTTCTCAGCAACTGCCTCTGAGTGGAGACAATGCCGACCCAGGGTGCCAAATCAGTGAGAACGTGCAAGGGATCTGGAGAAGACTGGCATGAGGGTGATACTGACACCAACATGTTCAGAAGGATTAAGAGTGAAGCCTTTCCATTCCATCAACGTTTCTGTCCATCAAGAATCCAGATACAAACTCTCTTGTATGAATGGCATACATAAAATCCATAAAATCCGTAGCCCCCTACGTCTAGCTCTAAGGCTTAGCTCTGCTGTATCTGCAAATCATGGAGAGCTGAACATGACTAAGCACATTACAGTGACTGCTTCCCTCCTGCTGCTTCTGTGTTTCATTTCCTCACCACTAGTCACAATTGAAAGGTACAGTCCCTTTAAATAAGAGAAGTCCCTTTTCTTGCACATTTTTGCTTGACTACTGCACCTTCAACCCAATGCTTCACTTGCTTGGATCCTTTCCTGAGAAACCCTTGAGCTCAGTATTACATTTTTCCAGTATATAACCTTCATTAAATGGTTCAAAATAATATATGATATTAGCAGTAGCTATTTCTAGTTCCAGTAAGGTGTGACATATGGGTTTTCTGCTGCCATCAGTAATGTGGGGTTTTGTTGGGAGCTGTGATGTCGGGCTGCCATCTAGTGAGCTATGGGCCATTTGGGGATCTGGGGAATGGGAGGAGGAGGTGTTCGTATTAGTGACCCAGAACCCAGGTTTAAAAGGATTTAATTACTTTTAAATATAAATACTTACTTTGAATCTAAGGTCAGGCTAAAAGTCAGAGGCATGAACAGTGAACACAGGCATTCATGATGTATTGTTGGTCCATCATGCATAGACAGACATTTTCAAGTCAAATAATATCATCTTCAGTAATTGTAAATTGAAATTTCCTTCCTCCCTATGCAACACATTTACTTTTCTTACCTACCATTCCAAGCTTTATCAATGCTTCATGAAGCTGCATGATATAATTAATCTTGATTTTGGCAGCTTCCCAACATAAATAATTTGAGAACAATTCAGTTATTGACGCAGTTCAGTAGAGTTACTCATTGACAGGATTAAGAAACAGATGACTTCACCTGATGACTGGCAGATTTTCTGTCTCTTATTGTTATCTAGCCATACCTTCACATATCATATATCATATGCCTCAACTTTTCTTTTATGTTTAGACTCTTCAGATGCTACAGACATTTACTCCATTCAGTGCTAACTAACTCAAACTGGACCCAACCAGTGCTTATAGCAATTCTTATTAGTACCTCCAGAAGGAGAATATTTTATTGTTTTGTTGGGGTTTTTTTACATTTATTCCAAGCTGACACTCTGTGTAATGTGCTGAAGTGAGGATAATGTACTCAGTGCAGGTTATAAGCACTGTGTTGAGATGCGTGATTGTTCCAGAGGACATTTCTCTAGTTCCTCTCACAGCCTTTCAAAAAATCCTATTGTGGTTATTTAAGGAACAATGAAAGGTGTACAGAAGTTTATAGACTCAGAACTCAGTGACCTCAAGACAAAGGAGAGGTCCTGCTGCTACTTCATGGCAAGGTGTGGAGGAACAGTGGGGCCAGGCTGTTCTTCAAGGTGTGCAGTTTTAGGATGAGTGCCCACAGAGCCAAGTGGCAATATGGGAAATTCCAGTTAGATAAGAGAAAAATTTTCTTCTTTACACTGTTCAAACATGAACAGTTTTCTGAGGGAGGTTGTGGATATTCAAAGTGAGCCCCTGAGCAGCCTGGTTTCAGCCCCTGCTGAGCTAGGGGACCTCCAGGGCTCCCTTCCAACCCAAGATACTTCATGAATTCACGGTAACAGTCTCTAGGGAGAATTTGCAAACACCACATACTTGACACTAACATAAACATTTTAGATGGCAAACTACTTGTATATTTTTATTTTGTGTGAGAATGTTATGAGGTGGTGACTCATTTTCCTTTTTTCATTTTGTTTCTGTTGAATGATGTTTTCCTCACGGGTTGAAACTGCGGGCTCCAGCAAGGATTCAGTTATTGCCAGTAACACTCAAATCCTCACCTCCGTGCCAGACCAACTGACCAGAGAGAACATCACTGCTGCTGCAAACATCGCAGTGCAGATTATGAAAAAGACAAATGTTCCAGAAGACTTCCAGGTGAGTTTTATTAGGACTAAAGTAAGGCTTGTGGGGCTTAATATTTGGGATATCAATTCTGTCCTGCCTCTACCAGCAGAAAAGACACTGTCCTTCCTCTTACCTGTACATAACACTACAAACAATGCATTAACGTGGCCATTTAGCAGAGTTATTTAAGCGTCCTTGAGCACGTACTTGCGGAATCACTGTTGGATCTATTCTCAGAGCTGAATATAAATTTATCAGCTGTTCAGACGTATATCTGAAATTTTAATATGAGCATCATTTAATGTTTAAGTTAATAATTTAATCCTTACTAAGTTAATAAAAGCATGGAATTTATGAACCCATTGGCACAAAGTTTGTGGTCTCTTGAATGGCTTCCTTTACTTTTCTATTATGTTGTGTACTTTCAAGCAATGCTTGTTAAGTGTTCTTACTTTGCCCATTCAGTGTGTAGCACATGGGGTGATTTATTCAATTGCATTTGAAAATTGCCTTTTTTTTCTGCTTGTCTCAGGCATCTGTGGCAGTAATGGCTACAGTGAGTCAACTCTTGGATGCCAACAAAACGGAATTCATCCACAATAATCTTGTCAATGCTACGACCAGGTAACTTCAGCTTTTGCCATTTTCTTTAGATGTAGTCAACAGCACTTCCCCTTCTGTTTAGGATGAAAGAAGTTCATGAAAAAGTAAAAATATTTTTAGCATTCAACTCCAATGTGTCATTTCCAGTTTACACCAATATAAACATTGCTGGATTCTTCTGTTTTAGGGAAAGGATATGGATAGGAAACGAGGAGTGCTTCCCACTGGAGAACCAAATCAGAGAGGAAGCTCAGAAACTGAACCTGTAGCTGTATAATAACAAATAATGATAACTTTTATCCCACCCATTATTTTGATGCAGCCTCATGAAAACAATGGAGGAATTTTCTTTGACTGGCAACATCTCACAGCCAATGTTGCAATCCAGTCTGCTCCACTGAAATTAGGGTCCTCTACGAGTCTGTTTTTGGCACAGAGAAGTAAGTCCTGTGGGTTGTTGGATTCACCTGGACACAGCAGTCGGAACCATAAATCCTAACTCATACACTGCTAATTGCTGTAGATACAGCACTGGGAAAGTATCGGTCAACAGACCTAGAAATACAGGAAAATGTTCCTGGGCTTATTGGTGACCTCAGTACTGAAGTTCAGATACTGTTCAACATTTTAAGTAACAGTAAGTTCTTTCTTCTTTTGAAAACTGCAGCTGGGAAAATTTTAATGAATATTCACTAAAAATCTCCTTTGGGGAAAAAAGCCCTTAGCTGGTTGGTTTTTATGCGTGCTGATGCCTGGTACAAGAAATGCACGTGTCAAATGAGCTGGATAATCTTATTTATAGAAGAATGCAAAAGTACATGTAATGGCCAGAATGCTTTTGCTGTTTGGGACTTTTTCAGTTGCTTTGTTTTCTAAAATTGAGAGTCTGTTGAATTTTTGACCAGACCTCTACTTCCACTTTTTTCAAGAACAAGTACATACTTAGTTTGCCTGAAATCTATCAACCATTTCAGCTAAAATTACTACTACTGCCAGGTGTCAGCCAGGACATCCACATCCTAACAGCTGCAAATTGGATTACTCACTTGGGATTTTTCCAGATGTCCATTATTTACACTCTGCAGTGCTTGGAGAATAAATTGGTATTGACCAGGAGAGGAAAAAAGAAAAACGTTATAGTTCCGCTGCTTCATTTGCTTTGGAAGCTGGTGGGTGTGGGAGAGCTGAGCTTCAAACTCTGCCTTTCTCTGAGATCACAAGTTTCACGGCGGGCACCTGAAACCAGCAGACTTGTCCTCAGTCTCTCCGTGTAGTGTCAGTAACACTGAGACATCACAGCAGTATATCAAAGCTGAAGTTAGTAGAGCACTTAGACACCACAACGGTGAACAAGCCCGCAGGGAAATTAATAATTCAGTCCTCTCAGCAGGGTTAGAAAAAGAAGTGAGGAGATAAACTGTCGTGGTGGTCCTGGATGGTGAAACACCACGACCTTCCCAAAAGCGCCTCTAAAGAAGCCTCTCGGTGCAGCCAGCACACTGCACACACACGTACACACACACCGGATAGCTGGGGAAACAGTCCAACGAGGAATGAGCAGGAAGGGTCTTTGCACGGGGGTCTACAGGAGAGATTTTAATGCATGCACATTCGAGCTGGGTCACAGACAAAACTGGGCAGCACAAAGGGGGTTCAACTGAGAAACTCTGAGGGTGTATCAGGTAACAAGGGGTGTAGTGGCCAACGGAGCCAACCAGGGAAGAAGAACTGGGGTACATTAACAGAACAGAGCATTCTTCGGGAAGCTTTTCAGTCACCATAAGCTAGAAAGGAACCTAGGACTTATCCCACCATAGGACTCCTTTCGTTCCTTGTCCAGCTGGCCCACCTGTCTCCACAATAAACCAAGTAACCCTGCACACCCAGCACTGACAATAAAAACATCATTGAATAACTCATTAACTGGTCACTGCCATTCTGTTCTCTGATTCAGACAACAATACTGTGAAAAAATAATGTGATCATGTAATTAAAGCCTTTATCATAATGCCAGTGTAACATAACACTCCCCTCAAGACAGATAGATATCAAATGCACAGCTTGTCTTAAAAGAAGTCCCAACAGATTTCTTCAATTTTAAGTGCATATTTGTGATATTTTGTAGATATATAGTTACATTAGTCTCACCTGATGATCAAATCAGAGAGACCAAATCAGTCTCTCTTGATCTTAAATCAAAAGCATAAAATCAATAACAGTCTATTATATAACCCAGGATTTTGCTTCCTCACTTAAGCTACAATTAAGATGAGTGATTTAAATAATGTAGATGAACTCTAATTTGCTAGAAGTGTGCAAAAGAAACGCAGTCAAAAAGTGGGATCTGAAGGCAAAAACCTAGGAAGTTTCTTATATTCTGAGTTCCCACTAACAGTAAATGTCCCTGGTGTGACTATTTCTTATTTAGTTTTATTAAAAGTTTGGCCATTTGGACTGTCTGCATATATTGGGATTTAGGATATTATTTTCCTCATTTACCAGTATTTTCCCCCAGAAATTATATTAAGAGAAGGGTAATAATTATTTTCACACCCCACCTCAGCAAAAATTGAAGATGTCTCTTGACATTCATGGGAAGAGCAGCTGTTCTCTACTACTTATATGGATTCTAAAAAAAAATCTAAACAAAAATCTGTAAATGCTGAATGTATGCAACAGCATAGTGTAGGCTTCTCCAAATGCACCAGCTTCTCTGATATCTGGTATCTATACCTAGTTTTCTCTTTGCCTTGCAAAGGTTCATCAGACAGTGGCAGAGTTGGATTTGTCCTGTACCAAAATGACAAACTCTCTCTGTCCAGGGTTTATCAAAGTCTCTACAGTTTGTCTAAATGGGTCCTCTCCAGCAATATTGATGGTGGAGTAGCAAGCAGTGTTGAAATAGCCTTCAGTCCCAGGGTGAGAAACACCATGGACAGTTTGAACCAGAGGCTGCCCTGGTCCTACTGCATCCTTCAGGACTTAGGGAAAGAGACCCCAGCAGAGAGGGGGATTTTTTGCTTTGATTTTTGGCAATAAGCAATTGACAGAGTTTGTGGGATATACAGCGACATAAGTGAAGGGTGTCTAGATAATGTGGCATAGAAAATGTTCTTCAACTGCCATATTAAACAGCTGATAATACTGACTCCATACTGCTAAACTAGGACATTTGTGAGCAAAACTGTATTCCATAAAATTTTATAGGTATGCCAGAGTGGATTTGTCCTAGGATACGTTAGTCCTATATCAAGAATGAAAAAAACAGGTCTCTGGAGAACAGTCTTTCTCTCCAGAAGACTACCAAAATCTTGGAAAACAAGAAAAAGTCAACATGACTGGCATAGTCCAATATACATATTAATGTGGGGAATGCTCATTTTTCATGCTATCTTTTAACTCCTACTTCCAGTTAAAACCATTGTGTGCTTTGACTTCCTTCACGAGGAACTGGTGCCAGATATTATTACTTTCTTGCAGGAAATGCTCTTATGTGAGTGTCCCTTTGCCAAAACCCCATAATTTTTAGATAATATGTATTCATATTTGGCATGGTTTCTCCAGAAAGCAGTAGTTGGCTTCTTCTTACAACATTTAACAAAGCTTTTAAGGTCAAATAAATATGTATGACAGATCAGTAATCACCACCATGGAACCACACAGATAAGTGACCCAGGAAATGTGTCATTTCTAAGGAAATTACTGAAACTGAAATTACTAAAACTGAAACTTAAAATTGATATTTTTACTCCTATTTTTATTTATAATTTTAAACTGAACTACCTAATACTGTGAATGGTTGTGTTCTCTTCTTATTTGCACTCCAAGCTGCTTGTTGCTCATTAAAAAGTAGTTCTAATTGCAGTACCCTGCAGAAGTGTGTTATCTGAAAATGACTGCATTTGATGTGTGAGTGCCTGAGCACCGCTGTGCTGCAGGAGCGGAGGGATGGGTTTATCATTTATCATTTGCATTTATCATTGTTTGCTTCCTGTTCCAGTGTGGATTCAGCTCCGGTTGGCAGTAACATAGTGCTGGCAAAACCTGAAAGTTGTCGTTTGGCTTACACAAAATTCAACTGGCAGTTGTTTAACGCTTAGTCAGTGGGAGACGGAATCCTAATAACCCAAATAATTCACAGGAATTGGTAATTTCATTGGCAATCTTGACTGAGAAAGGCACATAAAGTAAGTTTAAAATGCCAAATTATGCTGTTATTGATATAATTCATAAGGTTTACTGGAAACCCATACATCCCTTAGTAGCTGTCAGCTCCCCTTTCAAAACCAAATCACTGTCAGTACATACAGTTTGCTGGTGCCTATCTCTATGTTTCTGTAGCCACTTTTTCTCCTTGCAATCCCAATCCCCAGTAGGACACATCTGAACTGCAGCTGTGTGATCATGCCTATGTCTTTTGGGATTACACTGGAAATGACTGGAGCACCGCCGGCTGTGCAAAAGGGAGAGAGACCAGTTCTTGAGATGCAGGTGTAATCACACCACTAATTTTGCTGCTCTGATGATAGGGCATTGTCCTTTCTTGAATGGGAAGAGTCTGGGGTTGTTTCATTTTTCTGTTTCGTTGGCTGTTTTTAACTCTAAGACCAGCATGGCGATAGAAGGGCATAGGTGTACTCAGCGAGAACACACTAGGAGTTTAAGATGTCCCCATGTACTTGTTTGTGCCCCGTGGCAGATCTGGCAAACTGGGCAAGTTGTGCCCAAGCTGCTGAATAGCCAAATGTATTGGCAAGTCCTGGCTTCCTCTGAACATGACCTGTGGCTGTGCCCACCTGCTTGTGCAGCTCCATAGCAAGGATGGGCTGGCCTAATTCATTCCCCTTGCTCAGCTGTTGTAGCCTCCAGCTCTGCTTCTCCATTGCTGCAGCTGGTGGTTAAACGAGGGTTTCTCTTAAGGCTGAAGTGCCCCCAGATGAACAGTAGAGTAGCCTGGAATCTGGGCTAGCTGTGGCACTGCCTTGTCCTGGGTAAATAACTCAGAGGATTTAGCATTAACTACTCCCTTTGCTTACGTGTTTATAAAAGCACTTGCTCTGTAAATATTAAGCTTTCAACCATAAAGTTTTTACATTGCCCTCTTGTATTAACAAGACTATTTAGGAATGACTGACTGTTTCTGACGTTTGTTATTCTTTCAGTATTTATTTCAGCTTCTCTAAACAAAACACACCCTGGATAAAATCACATATCTGTGGTCACTAACTTCAGCATGCCAGCATTTCAGAGTTCATTTTTACTGTCTTCACAGAACAGCATTTCCATATTTGTACTATTTACTTGTTTCTGTATTTTCCTTTATGTTACGCATGTCCTTTTTGCACAAAGTGACTGTATTCTAAAAAAGATTCCCATCTGTTTATGCAAATACAACAGCATTTTCTGTTTCACTGAATGCATTTACATTTACTTGCTGCTCTATTGTGACTATACAAACATAGACTGGTTTCAATTTATAATTCTTGGTAACATCTTACCTTAGACCAAGAAATCAAAATTTATACTGTTCACCGGTATGAAAAGTTAAAAGCTGCTTTATCCAGTCTGTGTCACCTTGCATTTTAGTATGAATAATTTAATCTGCTATTTTGATGAATACTTGATCGGCATTGTTAAATCTCTTTTTGTTATTCTTCACAAGCTTCTCTAGTTTTGGGGTCCATAATAATTCTGTGTAATCTGAAAATTCTGGTAGTGGCTAGCAATAATCAAACTTTACCAGAACATTCTTGTTTCTATGTGCAACTAGAAACACAAACTTTGGAAAGAAATTCATCTCTTCTCATCTGATATAACTGATACAATTTTATGTTCTAGGCATTTCAGATCAAATATAAATATGAAAAGCCTTTGGATTATATTTCTTATACTGGTGTTGGATTGTCCATGGCTGATCTGGTCATGGCCATTTTGTTTCAAATACTCACTAGGTAAGAGGGAAGATGTTAAACTGCAAGTATTTTACACTAGGTTACAATATTTTGTTCTGTATGTACTTAGAGGAAAGCAATTAAAAGTAGCTAGTTTAGAACATACTGCAATATTATTGATTAGCAAATAGTATTTTTAAAATAGCTAAACCACATAGCATGGCTTGGGACTCTCTGACATGTCTGTTACTACCCTGGCCAGGCACTGACAACACTGACCCAGTGTGGCATTATTGCTACACAGGTCTGTGATACACCTTGAGAATTTCATTTCACTATCTCAATACTAGGTTTTAAAAATGTGTCACAGTGTCCCACCACCGGCATGACCTCCCCCCATACACTGGTATTACAATGTGTAAACAGTTATCTTTTTTCTAGCCAGTAGCTGCATGTGCTACTGTTTTATTGTGAGTGACTTAATACAAACACAATTGCAGCAAATTTCCTTTATGGACGTGCCTGTGATTAATGGTGTCCTGTGACTCCCCTCGAACAATGATCAAATTGCCAGCAGAGCTGTAGTTATAACAGATGAATGCATGTTCCTCATCCTGCTTGCACTAATGTAGATTTGGAGCAATTCTGTCAATCTTATTGTTTTAAAGATCGTAGGAGCTTCCAGACTCTGCCTTTTATATGCATTTATTTATGATAATATTTTATATATATATATACACACACATATATATGCATAAAAATACACACATATATATGCATAAAAATACACATTTTTATATGTGCATACATATACTATATAATACATATAAATGCCAAGGGAGGTGGTGGAGTCACTGTCACCAGTGGTGTTTAAGGAAAGACTGGACATGGCACTCAGTGCCATGGTCTAGTTGATATTGATGGTGTTTGGTCATAGGTTGGACTCAATGATCTAGGAGGTCTTTTCCAACCTAACTGGTTCTGTGATTCTGTGATTCTGAGATAAGACAAAGTTTGGAAGTGGAGGTTTATTATTCTCTTGCACTTTGGAGAATGGTTAGAAATACTTGTTTTATGCTACTTCATTTCTTAACACTGAAAAAAGGATCCCAAAAAGAGCAGAGGGGAAAAAAATAAAATGCATCCCAAACTGCTTTCAGGCAAAGCCTAGACCTAAAAGGTGCTGGGTATTCTCTGTTCTAGTCAAAGTCAGACAAAACTGATGGATTTGTTAAGCTGTCTGAGAGTAATGGTGTAATTCTGCAAAAAAGTTATTGTTTTGGTTTCTGTCTGTATTAAAGTTTCTACTCTAGCTTGCTTTTAGTATAAATGAAAATGAGAAAATATTTTACATTTTTCTTATTTTTCTCTTTTTTTTTTTACTCCTAAACATATTCATACCAATAGGAAACTCAAAAGTTGTCTGTAATGTGAATGTTAGTGAGTCTCTGCTTTTCTATGCTTACATTTGACATCTTCCTCTCTGGAACTGAAAACCAAACTGCCAGGAAATGCAGCAATGATACCACCAGATACCACAGCAATACCTTCCTTATGCCAGCAGTAACACCTCACTCACCTCTGACATGGTGGGTTCTCCCGCAGACTCCTGGTGCACAGCTGTGGCTGTCCTACTGCACTACTTCTTGTTGGCAACATTTCTGTGGTCAGCACTCAATTCTGCACAGTTGTACTTACTGCTGCTCAGAGCCATCAAACTGCTGCCTGGACACTCCCTCGTAACCACGTCAGTGATTGGATGGGGTGAGATTTAAAGTTGTCCATGTGGCAACTTTTACAGTACAGAGTACATTCAGAGAGAGTTGTAAAGATAGGAGATCAGCAGAGAACAATTACAATCAGTGTCTCTGGGTTAGTGCCACGTGATTTATAATCTCCTGTTGCTGCTCACACTACTGGTATAACCTCAGCTTGTTTTCATTGTCCTGATAAAACACTGAAACTGATAGCCTGGTCACTGGCACAGCAACACAGGCCTGTTGGGTGCAGGAGAAATTTTCACAGTAATCAAGCATTCAACAATCTGCTTCTGGCAACTAGGTAAAGAATCTTTCAGTTATGGTGATCTCATATGTTGACCTAAATTCCTGATTTAGAGATTCCTAGCCAGAGCCTTGAATACATCCAAAAGCAATGAGTGACTGATATTATTTGTTATATATTATTTATTAATGAGCAAAGAACACATTCTAAGGTCAGCACAGCAGGCAGCAACAACACTGCAAACTGAAAGGGAACTACCCGGAGAATGGAAAAATTCAGACAGATGCTCACAAGGTAAAGTGAAAATCTCAGCCTGTTTCAAGAAACTCTTCTAATACAGTGTACAGAAACACCAGTCTTTTCCATGTTGTGTATTCAGCTTTTGTGTTGTATTGTTTCTGATGGCACCCACTGAACAGATTTCAATCCTTGTTGTTCCATTACTATGTCTTGCATTTGTAGAGGCAATTCCCCTGAAACATTTAGAATTTGGACTGCTAGTGCAAGCCAAGAAAAGTTCAGCAAAAGCTGCCTGGCTATGTGGCACTGTGCTCCCTCCATATGTATTTGCATGCCAACACAGCATTGTGTTCTTCAGTGTGTCCTGTGACAAGTCACACACACCCAAACCAGCATGATTCTGACTCACTGCTTTTGGATCTCTTTTGAGAGCCCAGTAAACGCACAGCAGTCTAGAAGATCTCTATTAGGGATGAAGAAGGAAGAGACTTAAGGGAGCATGTTTATTACCCAGACAAAAAGCTGTGCATGAGGCTCTTCCCCATTAGATGTGCTGCCCAGTGTGAACTGGTAGGCAGGAGATGTGGAAGACAAGAAGTGAAGCAAAGGCACTGAGGAGGCAAACCTGCACAGCCAAGCTTCTTGCAGGGCAAAAGTTATACTCTGCATCAATCTGGTATGAAATGCAATGATGTTTGGTGCAAAATGTTCTTAAATTAGTTTCTCACTGCTGACCAGAGGGTAGGGTTGCACAGTTGTGACAAGGGAGCCCACCACAGCCCAGGAGGGAGCTTGCTCTTTCACCACTGGTGTTGGCTCAGGAAGCTCTGTTGAAGCTCTTCAGTGACAAAAATCAGCAAGTCCTGAACATGAGCTGTCCTCAGAAAAACAGTGCTCACAACCCTCAGTCCTGTCTTTTGTCTAGACTACAGAAAACCCATTTAACTTAGTACAAGGCAGGTGAAACACAGCTCTTAAAATCTATGGAATTTAGGAGGCAAAAAGCTATTTGTGTGGAAGGGAGGTATGCCTGTGCAACTGAACAATAAATTGCTAATGTCTCTCTTATTAATCAGGAATCCCTGCTGTAGTAGCTGCAATAACACTTGGAGCAACTTACAGAGAAAGAAAACCTCTGAACTACCAACAGGAAGAATTTTAAGTTCACATATTATTACAACACTTGCTATTCCATGCCTTTTGTTATGGCTTATTATTGATACAATTCTTGTATCTATATTGATACTATCTTGTACATCTAAGTAGTAAAAAGAAACAGAAGTCTTCACTTAACCTAGACATTCACTAGAAGGAAACACATTTTCTCCTCACTAAGGATTTAGGCTACTGGATCTACATCTGCCTTGAATCTTTCTGCAAGACTGTGCAGTCCCCTGTGAGTTGAAATGCAGCCGCATGCACCCTTAGCCTAACTGATACTCCAGCCCTTCATTTAAGTGCATAACTACATTTCAGTGCCTACATTTAATCCTCACATTAATTTAAAATCTGGCCATAATAACTACATTCCTTTTTGCCCTGTGTTTTTGGCATAGGTATTCGAGTGCCCACATACCAAAGCAGGCCAGCAGGTTTACAATGTACCTTGGCGATAGTGGATGATACGAAAGAAAGGCAGACTTGTTTTTGATAGGTAAACACAAACCCCCTTCCAGATGGTGGTCATGTCGTGATACTCATTTAGGGCATGTAGACTTCTAACTTGATATTATTTGAAAATCAAAAAGAAAAGAGGTAATTACAGTTACAAGATAACCCTGTTCTTCTGAAGTTGTTCCTGTTTTTTCTTCAACCTTTGTCCATTAGGTCTCCCCTATTACTCTTTACTATAAAATATATCCTAAAGATAGATGTGCATGTGGTGGCTAGATATCTATTTGGTTAGTTATACTGCACCTTATTATTTCCCTGTGCAGTTTGTTGGATGTACCATTTTGCATTCCCCAGAGAAAGAGAAGCATGGCTGAAAGCCCTCATTTCTCAAGGAATGGCTGCCTTGCAGAGCTAAGTTAACAAGACCTAGAAAGCAGTGTAAGGTCTTTCAGGATGAAAGGTGGAATATTATTTTGTTTTGTGTTGGTATTCTGAATAATGTATCTAACGTATCTTTTGAAACTACCTCTCTTCATATTCAAAGTTGCTGGCTTGCAGCACTGGACCAAAATCAGAATTTCAGTGTGCAAAGCCAATGTTGTGATCATTCTTCTTGCCAGAAGCACTCATACTCCTGTTTAACATCTTCATCCAGATCAGTACCTCTGTGATATGGAAGAAGAAGAACACAAACTTGATGAGATGGCACAGAACTCCTCATATCTTTCATCAAATTTTTTCCTCAGTCTCTTGTCACCAGCTCAGACTTTCTTGTCACAAACTCGGATTTTTGACAAAATCTTTTATTTTAAAGAAATGTACACTTTAAGCAAGAAGAAAATTAATTCCGTTTGTTACAATGGGTGAGACTTTGTTCAACTGCGTATCAGTGAACACATTTCAGGTTTTTGTCCCCATTTTTGGATTGCAGTGTCACTTGACTTCAATGACAGTTATTCCCAATTTAAACCCCTGAAAGTGAGAGAAGAGTGGCTCCAGCCAACTGAGAATTATGAATTTCTCAGCACAGCCAAACACCATGCCAGCTGTCAAGCAGCTTGAAGCAGATTTACTTGCTCAGTTTTACATCAACACTCCATGTATTGTCACAGGCTGTATGTCACAAACCCTCAGTGTACACTGTATTATTTTAAAAAGGATTGCTTTAATTTTTACTAATCCCATGGGACTGATCCGTTCAACAAAATTTTGCACCATTTCTTCATTTCTCTATGTACAGTTTTCATGGTTGGAGAAAACAAAATACCTTATCTC
Source organism: Machaerirhynchus nigripectus (assembly GCA_013397975.1). Lineage (NCBI taxonomy): Eukaryota > Metazoa > Chordata > Aves > Passeriformes > Dicruridae > Machaerirhynchus > Machaerirhynchus nigripectus. Next base: position 336,096 of record VZRQ01005523.1, on the reverse strand, counting down.
TGAGTCTGGTTAGGCTTGAGAGAAACTGGATATTCAGATATCACAGGCAGCTAGTTCTTATATTGAAAATTACATGCATTTGGATGAATTTATAAGCATTCTAAAAAACTTACAATAGCTAACATTCTAGTTTTCAATTGGCTTGGTAAACACCACTTTTTAAATTAAAAACAGATACATACAAGCTGCATACTCCTAACACAGATTAGTTTGATAAATTTGGTTACATTTGTTTTTCTGGATTTCTTCTCCAAATGATACATTAAACAAATGTAGGAAAGTGTATCTTCTCAACTCACCTTAATAATATGTTTTTGCAATATAGCCCAAATATATAGAAAGTTTAAAGCTCAAATAGATATTAAATTGTAGAGAGAAAGATTTAATAAATTTGTGTGTGTGTGCTTCTAGGAATAAAAGTGATTCATTAATGAAAAATAGGATTAGCACTATATAGTGATAGTGCTCGGGTTCACCTGGATGAATGGCTACCTCATCTTAATAAGTCATGAAAAAAACAAGTCTTGCTTTCAGCTATTTGTTCTGCATTTTGAATGATACCCAGGCAAAGTATTTAGCAATTCTGAGACTAATAACTGAGATAAAAAAAAAATAATAATCAGATTTATTTGTTCTACAGCTTGATATAGCATGGGAACTTGTCAGAAAGCAGTTACAGGGATTCAGAATTTTTGTTCAGAAAGGGATTCTGGTCTGTCACACATAAAACTCTTCCCATTCTACAAATCAAGGTGGGATTTTATTTCAAGGTCAGCACTGAAAAGACTGTTCTGTCTGGGTGGCTTCTCTTATGCCAAATCATATCTAGAATTATTTTCAGAAAGAATAGCAGGAAAAAACTCTTCTGCCTTAGTTGCTGGAAAGAGTCCCAGGGAAGTAACAAGAGCTTTATGGCTTGAGGCCTTTCACAGTGATACTGAAGAAAAGCTTGCAGGAAAGTGTCTGCCTCTTCTTTCTCCCCCCAGCCATGCTGGGGATTCTTGGCCTTGTATTCCTATAAATACTTCCCATCATATAAGGCATATGCAGTACTTGGAGTAATGGATTCTTCATTATTACACCTCTGGCTATTTTCAGTAAAATAGCTAATTGGAAATATGTGAAAATGCACCCATCCCCAAACATTAAGTTGTTTATTATCATTTTAATCTACTGAAATCTGTGTGCCTGTACACCAGTGATGGTCAGATGTGCAAACCCTGTGGAAAAAGTCCTGAGGTGATCATACCACACTGATGGACAGATTATGCCCAGGATTTAAAACCAAAATCATGAAAAGGAAACAGAGATCCATTTATTTAAAAGCATGAGCCTTTTTTTTTTTTTTTTTACTCAGGATTCTCCTGCTTAATCCTTGAAATGAGAATTTAGAAAACCAGGTATAGAAATTTTTAAGTCTTTATTTCCCCTGTGTGAGTCTGACTGAAGTGCTGATAGGGCACACCACATTTAATGCTTACGGCATCCTCAGCCAGGTCTTACCTTCATCCTATCCAGCTGAGGGTAAGAATATGATCCTGAGACAGGCTCCTGAGACATGCTACTTAATCCATTACAATGTGCAAATGAGGTGTCTACAGTTGGGATTCATCTACATGGAATAGTTTTCCTATTGAAAATACTTCTTGTATTTCAAGTTATTAATGTAATTGTTAACAGTTACCGAAATTCATTTTATGGTTGTTTTTCGAATCAAGTCATATTGACTAATCTTTTCTGGTTTTATCAGCAAAATATTTACTCCACACTTTCACCTCCTCTACAAGGACTCCAGATTTGTATTCTGTACACTTTTAGAACACCACTCATCAAGAAAAAGTTTCCAAAGTGTTTCTTGTTTCCCAGGTACCACTGTATATGCATTCAAAAACACAAAATGTTTCAAAATCACAGCCTGAAAAATATTCACAGGAAACTTTCAGATGAACCCAGACTTTTTCAGGTAATACTTCCTTGTCTACCTTCCCAGAACTAGAAACCTGCAAATATGTGAAATACAATGCTGAGTTTTTTGTGGTTTCATGCAACTCTCACAGGTATCTCGAATGACGGACACACTTCTACAGCCGCAGCTAGCTGGAAATAGATCATAAGCTGAGACCACGAGGAGCCAAAAGCAGGACCATGTGCTGGCAGGACAATGTGACCGCAAACCAGCCAGGCAGCACCAGAGCCTCTTGGGGACTTGTACTCCTAGGTATTTGAAAGGACCTGAGCTAATCAGTTTTATACTCCAGTACAGAGGTATAGAAGTTGCTCTATGTATGCCCTTTGTATATTCCAGGCCTGCTGAACATGGCCAGTGCACTGTAGCTCTCCTCTCCCCTCCGTAAGTAAAAATTCAATTTAATTAGAAACCGAAGGGTAAATCAACAAGCAGCATAGTTATAAATACACTGTGCATTATACACGAGACTTTGTCTTCATAGAAGTCTTTAATCAGTCCTGAAATGTCCTCCATGTTTTAGAAATCCATGCTGTCTCTTATGAGGCAGACAACAAGTGTTCTGTAGCGCTGATAAGCCTCCAAAAAGAGCAGTCACATCAGATACAAGGCTGAAGTTCACCATTACTGCTCCAGAAAAAGGAGAGAAGGTCATTAAAAGTTATCTAGGACAGCTAGTTCATACTTTTTTTTTTTGGACAGGAAGTTCATGTATGTGTGGGCATCCATGTTTCATTTGTAAGTCCAATGTAAAATGCTTGCTTTCATCAATTCTTTCAATTTCCTTGAGAAATTTTCCTTTAGACATTTGTGTGGTTTAGAAAGGATGATACTTGGTTGTGTTGTAAAACATAGCTAGGCACTGTGAGGATGGCTCCTTACAAGAGTGACAATATTTTCTAATAATTTATATTTTTCCCCACAAACAAAAGTATTCTCAAAAGAACATCCCATTTAATTTCGAACATGGCTCTTTTAAAAAAACTAATAAAAATATTGTTTCCATAATATCAAAAAAAACAAGCAAAAAAAACCAAGAAGAATTTGAATTATTGAATTGGAAGTGTGGTCTTCTTTTACTAATTAAGCAACCTCTCTGTAAGTATTTCAGATATGAATAAAATGCTGCTATAGCCAATACTGAACGTCTTGCTTTATATAAAACATTTTCAGCATAAAGCCCCTCTCCCCAAATTATACATTTTATGGCTTTTTTCTCTTTCATCAAGGGAATCCTAATTTCAGAAGTGGATTAAAGTAAAATGATATTTTTCGGCTTATGTGCTAAATTGTTACATTGAATAATAGTTGAGCTCATATCTACACGTGGAATATATTTATCTTCATAGTGCAGTGAACTTTGGTATTGTTTGTGCTATGTGGACTTTAGGGATCACTAAGTTTCTTGTTAAAACTTTGGAAACACTGCTTTGATAAAGAAATCGATTGGAGAAGGACTGAATCATCTGTACAAAGGTATGAAATACAAGTGGCAAAAAGTATAATGGATGGAAACGTTCAGTTTTCCTGACCTTTCCTATATTTTTTAAAGCAAAGATTTTTTTTCATTGAAAATACCCAAATATTTCCTAAATACTTTGTAACAATTAGCCAAGAAGCCTCCTGAACCACGCCCCTCCCCCTCAGCGAAACGTTTAGAATAAAAATTTGTACTGTGATCATCTTTTCTCACTTCCATTTCAAATTCTCACCTCCATTTTCAATCTGCTTACTCCTTGTTGGACTTTCCTCAGGCAGGGACAGAGCTCTCAGCAAGGACAAATACTACAAAAATCAAACAACTGACATTTTTCTTGTCCTGGCAGAAAACACTATTTGGAAGCTTTGCTTTTTAAGATGCTAAAGGAAGAGGTGTCTTTTCAGAGGCATCTTTAACGCCAGGAAATAACTAAGCCCAGTTGTGCTTTAGGTAGCTCTGCATAGGCATCCTTCTCAGAAGTAGCAGCACAGCGTGGCTTCACTGCTACATGAAGAAAGGCAGCAGAAATCTCAAATATCCCAGAGTAACATGAGGTCCGGTTCCAGTACGTCTGGGAAAGGCACCCTTAGGAATCCATTCCCGCACCTTCGATTGACAAAACTCCGGAAACCAGCTGCAGATTCATGTTTTTTTTCTATCAGGGGGACAAAGCTCTGAATGCAAGACAGGAGAGTGTGAGTACGAGGGAGTGTACGGTAGTAACGAATGCCTGGATAGGACCATTCAAGTATGAATGGCACCCGTGTGCGGTTGCCGGCGTGTAACAAGTACAGGGGAATTTTCAGGCCCCTTTTTTTCTCTGAGCACCGCCAGCCTACGAAGGCCAAGGCTCGTATTTCGAAAGAAGCCCTGTGTCGGAGCGCGGCCCCGCTGGGATAGCGCTGAGGTGGCACGGCCGGGAACGAGGCGGCCGCCATGTCGGCGGGGAGGGGGCGGGNCCCGGGCTCGCGCGGGGCTGCACGGGGGGGGCTGCAGCGGCGGGACGGCGGAGAAGCCAGAGTAAGAGAGCGGGGGCTTCCCCCGGGGGCAGCCGTCTGTGGAGGCGGCGGGAAGGAGGGAGAGAGGGGCAGCTTTGGGTTTGGGGTAAGGCGACCACCCCCTCCTCCCCTCCCCATCGTTCCCCGGTGCCAGGGGCGACGCGGCCCCTGGCGGAGGGGTCGGGAGACCCCTCGCGTCCCCACGGCCGCGGCTGAGGGAGGCGGAAAGCGCCCCGCGGCCTCCTGGGCCCGGGGGAGCGGGAGATCCCGGGATCCCTCCCACCGCACGGCCGGGTGTTCCCTGGGTCACCCGGCCTCCTTCCCTTGGGAGTCACAGGAGCTGCCGGCTTCTCATTGCCAGGCAGGCAATGGCTGTGACTTCTGTTCCCCTTTCGGCCGGGCCTGCTCGTATGAGAACTGGAGAAAACCGAAAAGAGCTCTTCTCCTTTTTGCTCCCTCGCTTCATCCCCCCAGTTATCTTGGGAAGACTCATGGTTCTCTCTCGAGTGGCCTCTGGGAGGCAGTCCTATTTGTCCGTGTTTCTGTCGGCTTCACTCTGATCCTTAACCCTGTTTTGACCGGAGAATTGAAGCAGGAGTGCCTGTCCTTCCCTTGCCCAGGCAAGGCTGTTTTTCTCTGCTGCTGTGCAAAAATGGTAGTGAAATACAAGGTGGTGATGAGATGCTGGTTTTAGAGGGGATCCTGAAGAGACTGGCCTAGATTGGGCAGTCCCTGTCCACACGCACCACCTAGATCAGTGCATGATGTGAATAGAAAGTGAGCCAGGAGGGAACGAAAACTCTGTACCTGCTAAATGCATGTGGTACACCAGGAAGGTTAGAAAGATGTCAGTGTGATTCTTATGGGAAACAATCTTTATTCTGAAACATGAAGACATAAATGTTTTTTGGTTGGTTGATTCCCCCCCCACCCCAGGAAAGTGGGCACACACTGATTCTGTTAGAAAGCTCATTAGTGTGCACTCTGGATGTGTTCTCAGAAAAACTCTCTCAGTGGAGTCATCCATTCAGCTGTGTCACAGTGAGGGGAAAAAGCTTTAGTGCTGTGTAATTCAGTAATTTGAACATTTCACATCATTTTCTGTAACAGTTGCAAACAGCTGCAGTGTTTAGAATCTGTGTCTTTAAATCTGGACACCTTCAAGCAGAATGGAGAACAGCTGGACCAAAAAAAAGTGCATTTAAATATTTTCCAGCTACCTTTTCATAGTCATCAATAGACATCAGGTTTCTGTGAGTAATGCTGGTAAATAAGGCATTACAGTAGCTCCTTTCCTTGCACAAAGGTACGAATGATATGTTCAAGCTGTTGAAAGGCCACAGGAGGTCAGCTGTGTTCACCAAAATGTGTATGTTTAGGGCTTAGAGATGAGATTCAGTTTTTACTGTTAACAGTTTCTGAGTAGCATATATTGTAGTGCTGAAGAAGCAAAACCAGTGCCCAGCTCTAATGTTTAAACAACATGAGGGGGTAGCTAAATGAACTCTTTGGTTAAACCACTCTTAGATGCATTATCTGTATCCTGTGTTTGCCCAGTGCAGTAAGCTTACCTGGCTCTGTAGCAGGTCTGGGGTGAAAAGGGCACTATCTTCATGCCTTACTCACTTCATAAAGCAAGTGAGGCATCAGAAAAGTAGTCTCTTCCTGTTCACCTGCTTAGTATGTCACAACAGTATCACCCTCTCGCTGTCAGGAGCAGGCACAACCCTTTTTAAAGGGGAGCATTTCGTGCCCAGGATGAGGGGAGCAGCTGCCAGCCTTTGAGAACCAGAGAGTGGCTTTGTGTCTTCTCTGGGGTTTGCTTGTTCTCTGCCTTCATCCTGTATGTTCTGGTTTACTTCCAGTTGAGTTGAAAGAGGAGAGCTGGGAAGCCTAGCTTAATGTGTATAAGGGGAACCTATTTTTTTTCTCTGGTTAGCAGTGAATCCTCTAAAAATCAGATTATGGATGTTTGAAATCAGCTGTGCGTGTGAGAGAGAAGAGTTGCCAGTAGGGTACACCCATGGGGTCAGAGGGAGGAGCCAGGTGTGTTCCTTATTGGACTGTTCTGTATGCTAAATCACCTCTTGGAGACTGTCCTGGAAAGGAATACATTACTGTTAGGAATTCCTACATGTAATTAGAAAATTTAGAATAAATAATCTTCTATTATGAAATTGAAAGTCTTGTTCAAGATCTGTTTTAGACGAATGCAAATTCTACAATACTCAAAAGTGTAAATCTGATGGTTACATTATGGATAAAGCAAGGGCTTTCTTAATTGGGTACATCCACTAAGATGTTTTAAAGTGAAAGATTGATGTGAATTTTGTCGTTCTAGAGAAGTGTGACTGTCAGTATGTTTCTTTTCTGATGCAGCTTACTGTTCCCTGGCACTGATAGTGCATGGCGGCTTATCCTAACTCAGTCCTGAAGTGAGGTGGGAAAACTGTCCAATAATCCAGCATCAGTAAGACAGACAAGGTAAAGATAAATGTATGTTTTTGAAAAGGAGATGAAAGAAAACCTGTGGGTCGATACTGTTTTATTTTTTAATGCTTAAATTAGAAAAATCCCAACAACCAACCAAGTTGTGCAAAACCCTATGCTTTTAAATCTAATTTAAAGTTAATTAGAGTGGGTTGATGTGCCTACAGTCAAGACTCCTATGTTGCAAAACCTGAATAATGCATTAGTGAGCATTAACAATACCATAAACTTCACTGTTTCATCACAGTGCCTCAGCAGCAACGTGGCTCTGTTAATTGCAGGTCCCTTTTCCCTGCAATTAGACTGTATCCACCTACCTCCTCTTATATGTGATGAGGAGAGTGAGTTTTGTTCAATAATTGCTTGTATCTTTTTGGGCTAAACAAAGAGATTTGCCTGAAATCTTTGCTTTGTATTAAGTTAATTACCAAGCCCACCAGAAATTTAATTGCAATCTAAAGATAGCATCATACTGCATCTTTCTAATGTAAAATATTGTCTCTGAAACAGTAGATTCTAATTTATACAGGTGCATCAAGGAATGTATTAAAGGCTTTAGCTGAGTGTCTTTGTTTCTGGTAGGAGAGAATTAATTTTCAGTGCAGTACTTTAAAAATAGACTGACTGTAGCAAAATTCATTTTTCCCATAAGGCACTGTGTTATAACATCCTTAAAGGTAAGGGAGAAATAGCTGCATATCTCTGGGAAGAGTTCTTGCACAAGAGAATGAACAACATACTTGCCTGCATGTGGCTTCAGAAATCTTGATTTGGATATGGGCTGCCTACATTTGAAGATCTCCAGTAATTTATCTTCAAATGTTAAGATAAAACTGCTTCTTTAGTTGCTCCTCATTCCATTTCTATTGTTGTGGCCCCGGCCAGAGAATGAAAACAGGAGGCCAACATTTGACTACCTGGATCTCTTGTTTGTGGGGTTTTTTTTTCCCCCCTTCCTCTTTTGAGTAACTTCACTGTAGTTTCAGATTTTTAAATGTAAAGCCTTTGTGTTTTTAAATGAGAGATGCTTCATACAAAGTGGTAAATTTAAAATTTTCTTATATGAAGTGTTAAAGGTACAATAGAAGGATACATTGTGTACACAAGATGGCTTTGTTGCACTTCCTATTAAGTTGGAGCAGTTGCTCACTTCTTAAAACGCTGAGAGTAACAGACTGTTCTGACCTTGTGTTGAGCCCAATAAGTAGCTAATGTGTGGTCTATTGAACCACTTTTAAAAGTCTTAAAGTCTTGGTTAAAATATCTCAATCAAAATTTTTAAAAATTAAAAAATCGTATATCTTCCTTTTTGGAGAGGAACCCTCAGTGAGTTCTGGTCATCCACATGATAATGGGTGTTTAGCTCTGCATTTATTTTTTCAAGAAATAATACATGATTCATCTTGAGCCCCTTAGTAAAGCTGCCTTACAACCTATAATCTTTGACATAAGATATTTGTTCTGGCAGTCATTTCTTAAATAAAAAAAAAAAAGACATTTGCTCTTTTCACAATTGGGGGCATGTAAAAGTAATTGAATAAGGTGGTAATGTAAAGCTTCAGAACTGTCATCAGATAGATTAAAATAACGTTTAATAGATTAAAAATACAGATTAAATTATATTAAATAATATAGATTAAAATGACTAACAGTAATTTCAGTTCAGTTTTCTGAAATGATTTTAAAGTTTTGCTGCTAACAGGTCTGCAGGTGATAAGGAATCCACCATGAATGGGCAGCTGGACTTAAGTGGGAAGCTAATCATCAAAGCTCAGCTTGGGGAAGATATTAGGAGAATCCCTATTCACAATGAAGATATCACCTATGATGAATTGGTGCTAATGATGCAAAGAGTTTTTAGAGGAAAACTTCTGAGTAATGATGAAGTCACAATAAAATATAAAGATGAAGGTAAGGTTTAATTATTGCTGTTGAGGTTTAATTGACTACTATTGCTCTGATACGATTTTTCCATGGATAGAAACTTTGAAATTCACCTTTCAGAATTGTCCAGTGTCATGGGCAAATGCAAGTGATTTCTTGCAAAATCTTTTTAATCAGACAATAGAAGCTGTATCTCTTGTTATGCTCTCTTAAAAGAATTTCCTCCATGTTTTTCTGAAATATTTCCTCCATTTTTTCTCTGTGAAAGTGTATTCTCTGCTACTGCAGGAAGTTGATTGCAGGTTTCTCTTCTGTTCACTCATTTAACCATTTGTTTTTGAGTTTTCAGTGGGTTTGAAGGTGAAAAGATGTCTTGGTTTGAAAGACAGGCATCTGCCAAGGAAGGCAGGAGCCTCCCTTGGGATGGAAAATGTAAGCCCCTTCCCTCCGAATTATTATAATTTTGAAATTAAAGGGCTCTCAGGCAATTATATGAGACATAGGAATAACAGTTCTTTACTACTATATATATAGCAATAATACAGAAACACTGGTTTAACCTGGCAGAGTCAGGATACGACCTGACACCCTGCTGGGCAGGGTGGTGGTAGCAGTCTGATTCAGTGGTGGCTGGAGTCCTCTTTGAAGTGGTTCTGTTGAAGCAGTGATCTTGTAGAAAGGTCTGGTCCTCCTTGGAAGGTCCAGTGGTGGTTGTGTAGCTCTTGTCCTCTGGGAACCCAGTAGGTAAGGGCTGCTTGTGCTGTTCCAAACCTCAGATTGTATCCACATGGGAATGGTTGGTTCTTCCCCCTGGGGAGAGCATCTCACAGTGGGATGATGTAATTCTGTGAGTCATGTGGAGATAGCCCCCGGAGGGAGTTATCAGGGATGAGTCATGGTAGGGGATAACGGGCACAGCCCCACCTGCTTTAACGGCTTGTGAAGGTGATAATAGAATACATACTTTTGGTTACATCTTACACTGTAACCTAGGATAAAAGAGAATAAACATGTATGACCTAACACAAGCTCTTATAAGATTGAAAACTTACGTGCTACTAATTCTTGATTGTTTTCCTCCATCAGTAAAGAATAGAATAATAATTTTAACTTGAAATATGAATTAAAAGTTATCTTTCCTCTGTGGGACCATTTGAATCTGTTGCACATTGGTTGTTCCAAAGAAAATACTGATCATTAGTGTTAAAACAAACATAACCTTAAGGACTTCCACAGAATGAAGAGAGCCCTATTTGAGACAAAGTTGTGATTGGAGGGTTTTTCCTCTTTGAATGTCAATGGGGCATAGATAAGTTACTTAATCTGGGACAGAGGGATGGTGTTCATAAAATGAAACTCAGAATGAAGTGATAAAATCCAAAGTCTCTTAAAGACTGTGATAATTATGTTGTTACACAGTAAAAAGTGCTACTCTACTGAAGCTGTCGGGTTCATTTTTCGTAATAGGCCTAGGAAACTTAATTGCTGTCTGTGGTACCTAAAATATCAAATAACTTTTGTTCTTATATCTAAGCAATAAAATTTCACTTTGAATGACCCTGAGTTTTTCAGGTTCATGAAGCTTTTGAGATGCTGCTTATCAAAATGGATAAGCAGTGTAGGTCTAATATTTTGGGCCTTGATCTCTAGTGGGAGGGAGCTCAGTGGATTTGTGGTGGTTTTGTTTTCCCTCAGCACAGAATTTTTTTCTTTTTTTCTGGAATGAGAAAGGTGAAAGGAGTTTGGATGCTTTTTCTTTACGGTAAAGCTTCTAGTTACTTTGGGTTTTTTGCATTCTTACCTGTTCTTTAGGTATATTCCTCTGGGGTTTTTGGTGTATATTACTCTCTGTTTTATTCAAAATAAGATAATGGTGTATGGTGGAGACAGTAATTACAGTTTCATTTGTTGGTTGTCTTTCATAATCTAGAGACTTCCTGCTTTTACTTTTAGCTTTCTTTGTCTCAGAATTATATTGGGTTTGTGTGGCCATGTTTTGGTAGTGGGGGGGGCTACAGGGGAGCCCAAAGCCAGGCAGCTCCAGGACAGACACGCTGCTGGCCAAGGCTGAATCAATCAGAAATGGTGGTAATGCCTCTGTGGTAACATAGTTAAAAAGGAAAAAAAAGTTACAGCACAGATGTAACTGTGGCCAAAGAAGAGAGGAGCGAGGATGTATGAGAGGGACAGCTCTGCAGACACCAAGGTCAGTGGAGAAGGAGGGAAAGGAGGTGCTCCAGGCACCAGAGCAGAGATTCCCCTGCAGCCCATGGTGCAGCCCATGGTAAAGCAGGATGTGTCCCCACTGCCCATGGAAATCAGTGGAAGTGCAGAGACCAACCTGCAGCCTGTGGAGGAGCCTCACACCAGAGCAGGTGGATGCCTGCGAAAAAGCTGTGATCCCGTGGGAGGCCTGTGCTGGAACAGGCTCCTGGCCGGGACCTGCAGACCCATGGAGAGAGGAGCCCATGCTCAAGCAGGTTGCACAAGTCCTGGTAGGGCTTTTGGCCCTGTGCGGGACCCATAGTGGAGCAGGCTGTTCTTGAAGGACTGCACCATATGGAAAAGTGACCCATGTTAGAGCAGTTCCTGAAGAACTCTTGCCAGTGGGATCCACTCACATTGGAGAAGTTCATGGAGGACTCTCCTGTGGGAGGGACCCCACGCTGGAGCAGAGGAAGGACTCCTGTGCCGATGCAGTGGCAGAAACCATAACTTTCATTCCATGTGCCCCTGCACCACTGGGGGCGGAAGAGATAGAGCGTGGAAAGGAAGGGGGGGTTGAAAGGTGATTTAAGATTTATTTTTCATTAGCCTGCTCTGATTTTGACTGGTAATAAATTCAGTTAATTTTCCCAAGTTGGATTCTGTTTTGCCCATGACAGTAATTGATTTTTTATCTCTCCGTGCCCTTGTTTCGTATCTTGTCCTTTCACTGTATGTTCTCTGCTCAGCCACTTGTGGAAGGGCGTGATAGAGTGGCCTTGGTGGGTACCTGGCATCCAGCCAGGGTTCACCCACCACACGGAATGTACTCCTATTCCCCTGTGATTTCAGTGGATGTTATCCTAGCTGATCATCACTACTAAAAGCAAATAAATGTTGTTAATATCAGAGGTAGTTGGAAGTGATCAAGGAAAAGGTTAACAAGGCTTCAGTTTTCTTGTCATATGAGAGCTGTGATACCCTTAACTTCATTTCAGCTAAGCTGAGATTCTTCTTTAAATCTATTTCAGTCATTAGATGCATTGGAAAATATATATTTTAGCTGTTTCTATTTTGTTATTTATCCCCCCAGACCTGCAGGAATGCTTGTCTGGATCTGTTACAAGGAGGTATCTTAAACTGGTCTAACAATGTCCACTACTTCCACAGCCTCCATCTGTGTCTTCCTCAAATTCACTTGCACAGTCTTTGAGCATTCAAAGAATGCTTCATCTGCCCCTCCAAATTCCTACATTGTATTTAGGTTATGTGGTGCTTTTATTAATTACCAGAGAAAAGAAGTCTCAGGTTGAATATTGCCTTGTGAAGTCAAGGTCTAATATGCAAGCTGGCTTCTTTCAAACTCCTGACCTAAGGAAATTGGTCTGCTAGATACGAAACAATTTTCATGTCCTATTTAATGTTCTTGAACACGTAAAACCCAATGTCAGCAAAAAAACCCCCAACCCCAAACAAACTAATGAGGACTGTCAGCAGTGAATTTGTATGAATCAAAGAGTAAAATTGCATCTTAAGCACACCATGTTACTGCGTTGCACATGCTAAAAGGCCCTATAGAGCCAATTACAGGAAGTTTACTTTTTTAAAATTATGCTTGATTTTAAAACAGAGGGTGTGAGATTGGCCTTTTTGCTCTTGTTCTTCATTACCGTATGATAGAAGTTGGTGTCTCTGTGTCAGAGTGAATAATGGATTGTTGCATGTATTCAAGCTGCTGTGCTAGTCAGTAATCTCTCAGCCTTTGGGAAATTTATCAGAGTGAAGAAAAACTACATTTCGATGTAGTGTGGTTTTTTGTTTGTGTGGGATTTTGTTTTGTTTTTGTTTTTTCAAAAAAAGACTAAATGAGAAATATAAGGGCAGAGGAATCTAGTAGATAATGAAGCTTAGTAGATGAGGCAACAGCTGCCAGGGTAAAGGAATGAGGCAGATTTCTAATGTCATGAAGGTTGAAATGCATCATGGTGATGCAGCATTAATGCTAAAATACCTTACAGTCCAGTGGTTAGTTAAGGGCGTTACTAGTTTAGAAAGATAAAAAAATTATAATTGACATAGCAGAGAATGTGATACATGGGAAAATGTAGAGAGGAAAATCTGTGTCCCTTTCAAAAACGAGAAAGAGAAGTTCTTAAAGTAACAAGATTATTGGAGAAAATAAAGGAACGTCTGTTCTATTTTCTGACAGAAAATAATTAACATTGTGTAATTCCATCTGTGTCATGGTAACAGGAATTAAGGTTCATTGACATTCCTTAAGATAAAAAGTTTTTTTGCTAAATCTAATAAATTGTCAGATATTTCTATGGCTTGACATATACCTTATGAATCCTGGCATATACTCTACTTGGATAATAACTTGATGGCTGTCAATAGGAATCATAGAACTGACTTTATGCATCTAACAAAATTCTGTATTTGGTGCTTCTTGGCCTTTTTTTTTCTGCTAACAATTTAAAATAGAAAATTTATTCATTATTTGAAAATGCCTTCAACCTAAAGGTTAAAGTGGGTGAGGGAGAATTGAGATGGAATGATCCCAATTCTTTTGGGTGACATTAATCCATATAAGCCATGTATATCGATGTGCATTTTCATTTCACTGTTTAGAACATGCATCTTTGTTCAGGCAGTGAATCTGAGTGTTGACTGGTATGACAGAAGAGCATCAAAGGATAGTTTGCCAATGTTGTGGATTGCTAAGAGAAGTAATTATCACTTATTGTGTTACCAGCATAATAAGGAATAGAAGGGCTTTGTGTTAAGACACTAGTGGATTTTGGTATCAGCACTTAGGAAAGGTTACTGAAAAGCTGGAGAAAGTGTTTGAGTTGGAGGGAACACACACCTCATCCCAAACCCCTTTACTGCCAAAGAAAAAATACTGTATAACTTTGATAAAGTCTGATTGTCTAAGTCCTGTTATGGATCATAATGGCAAACAGGGACACTGATCCTCCTCTTCCTGGTGAGGTGGCACCAGTGAGGCTGCATGTCTGTGCTTGCTTTTAATGTGTGCACTCCAGGACAAAAGGACTTTAAAAAGCTGCAGAGGGTCCAGCAAGGTGTGGTGAGGACAGGGAGGGGCTTTGTGCAGGTGGCCTTCAAGGAGCATGGAAAGGAGCTGGGCTTGTTCGCTGTGCTGCAGAGGCAGCGCTAGTGGAATGGGAGTTGTAAAGACCGTTGAATGTGACCTGGTTGCAGTAGCAGCAGATGACAGCAGCCAGAAGTTGCTGTTTGAGGGGGTGAGCACGAGTTTTGGCCAGGAGGGCAGTGTGTCACTGGAGCAGGCTGCCTGGTGGGGTTTGGAGCCCTCATTTCTGGAGACTTCCCAGTGTCTACTTTAGAGAATCCATGGCTGATACTGCTATCAATAGATGTCTTTTGAGATTGTGAAAGTGAAAACAGGACATAAAAAAATATATGGAGGCAACAGTATTTCTTTCAGGAAAACTTGAAAATTGTTTTATATGCCATCACTTTATTAGTATTTGTAACTTCATTTTGTTAGAAAGCACCTTCTTTGAAGACTGACAGGGACTGTGAGGTGTTTTTAATAGTACTGTACTTAAGAAAACTTTCCATTGCAGAGGTGTTACTTGTAGTCAGGTATGACAGAATTAGAATATGTAGTTCTTCAAATTCTGAGCTGTTTTTGACTTGGTATCACATGTTTTATGACTATTCACACTGAAGCTTTCATTTATTTGAATATTTTAACCATAACTTATATACAGTTTGCCCTTGTCACCAATGTGTACGGAATTTATATACACAGAATTTTTAGGCAGTTATCTGTAACGGAAAACATGTTCCTGTGTCTGTCTACAGAGCCCCCTCGCTACAGTGTTTTGGGGAGGAACCTGGGCAGCCTGGAGTTGGCTTTGTTCCAATCTATGTGCCATTTGTCTAAACACTGTTGCTTTTCAAAGGTGAAGCTTCACTAGATGGTGTTTTACCTCAGTTCCCAGTCATCAAACTGCTCTGGCCAGAAGTGTTCCTGCTATCTCTTGTGCCAGTACACATTTTCCTGATAGTGTGCTCCCACTCTTTCCTTTGCACTGCTTGGGTTCATTTAAGCTATTAATAACCTGTTGAATATGTTAAACACCAGAAAATCTATCCTGTCAAAGACAATAATCCTGTTTTAATCATGATTTTGTTGAGTAAACGAAAATGTTGACGTAGCTTTTCTTGACTCAACTTAAAAATCGTGAGAGACCAGACTTAAGGGGAACTTGGTATCTCTTTTGAGGATTAGTACGATTAAAGGTGATCAGTGTTTTGTGCATAGCCCTTTAAATGATCCCATTCAGTTCTAATATAGTTCCTATGACTAATGGCAATGTGCAAATTCATTAGGATTCTCTGACATGTGACATGGTAGAAATCCATGCCTAACAGTTGTGAATTCATGTCAAATTCCTGTTTGAGAGAAGTTTTCTGCTGACTACTTTGGCATCTTCATGTCTTCATACTTATTTGTGTGTTAAAGCTGAGAGAGATCTTTACTATTCACTTCTACACATGAACTTTGTTTTTCAGCAAGGGAATGGTAATAGTCTTGCAATTCATGTGTTCTGAATATAACCTGAGGAAGTGTTCTAAACATTTGAAATTTTCCCTTGTCAGCATCTGTGTTTCGATTTTAAAAGTGAGTTGGGTTTGGCTTGTGCCATTTATCTGACTCCTGTCTGTTCACGAACAGCATGGTCCTGGAGCCACTTGGCAGAGGCATTTAGCTTTTAACTGGTAGCATCATTCTTCCTGGTGTTGGACTTTGCGAACTCTTAGCTCTAATATTTCATCCTGTATGTAAGCATTAAAGAATGAAGAGCTATATGGAACGAAGGGCTAATGTCAGAAGACTCCCTTTTGGAACCAGTCATGCTTCTGTGTTACCTTCTGTGCATGATTTCCCTGCATGCTGATTCTTGCACTAAAATAATAAACATTTTTTTCTAGTGACCTCACAATCAAATTGGGAAATTTGGTTTTGAGTAATTGTCACCCCAAGACGTAATGAAGGAACATTTCTGTCCTGATGTGAAGTTCAGTAGTCATAGGCTATGATTTTAATGTAACCTTTTCTTGTTCTTTTCAGATGGAGACCTTATAACAATTTTTGATAGCTCAGATCTTTCCTTTGCAATTCAGTGCAGTAGGATACTTAAACTGACATTGTTTGGTAAGTATAGAAGACTTATTTTTCTGTTCCTTCTAAATAATATTTATTAAAATTCAGGCAGTGGGCTTCACTGGAAGGTACAAAAAACTTCAAACTTGTCAGCTCAGAAGGTGAAGAAAATGCATTTACTAAGTCATAACTTCTGAATTAATACACAATATCTGGTTTCTCTTGATGTGTTTCATGAGACTTCCGAACTTAATGGAAACTGAAATGACTACTTTTTATAAGATTGCTCAAAGTATTTGGCATATGTACATATACATGTGATCAGTGGTTCTTTCTTCCTTAGTGCTCTTTTCCATGTTCTCTTCCACTCTCTAGCATTTGTGGGGTTTTCTTCACAGGTGCATGAGAATTTGAAGCTGTCGATTATCTCGCATTGTTACTGGGACACTGCTCCAAACTAGTGTTAGTTGCTTGGAGCTGAATAGATCTTAACACTTATCCTTTAGCCTTTTTGTAGAAGTTCTGTATTTTCAAGCTACTATAGGTAACTTAGCATGTAGTTCTGAGGAATGGCTCCTGCCTTTAACCTGGATACTGACCTTAGTCATGAATTGCAGCAGTGTCGTGTGTGCTGCGTTTGTTCTAAAGGGACAGCTTTCCAGAGCCACTGCATCATTCAGGGTATATTCATGGGAATGAGTAGACAACACAGACACTTACTGTGGACTTTGCTTGGGTACTTTTTACTGTAGCTTTTGCTGACCTGAGATTATATTAAAGGAACAGCAAGCTCAAGAAGGAGTTCAGTCTGTGTGGACTGAACTTTGTCACTTTAAACTCCACAAAGGATGGTGATGCTACAAGCAAGTAGAAGTTGGAATTATTTTTTGTGGTCTTAAACTGGATTTTACTACAGTCTTAAGTTTGACTTATCTGATTTCTGTTTTGCAGTGAATGGACAACCAAGACCCCTAGAATCTAACCAGGTGAAGTACCTGCGCCGAGAGCTGATAGAACTTCGCAATAAAGTCAATCGTTTACTGGACTGTTTAGAACCACCAGCGGAACCAGGGCTTTCCACTAATCTGCCTGAGAGTGGTAGGCAGCCTGGCAAAGAGTTGTTTGCTTTGATTTGCAGAGTGGTGTGCTGTTTAACAAAGTGAAACATGGATCATTCTTAATTGTTGCTTGATGGCCCAGAACTTAATTTTTAATGCTTTTGTTATTTCAGAGACAGAATTTTTGTTTGAGGTATCCGGAGTAAAGCACTGAACTAACTTAGGAATGAAACTTCAGAATCCAAGGTTTTGTTGCAATGTGTGAAAACACTCTAACACCTGTGAGCCCCAGCACTGTCTTGGAAGGGCTTTTAGCCAAATTAATAGTTTGTTGTTGCTGAAGAGTTCTTGCTCGCAGTTGAGTAGTCCTTCTGCTTACTTTGGGCTAGCTCTGGTGCTTATCTTGTGTTGCTAAGCAAGTTTGATTCACTAAAACAGTAAGAAGTGAATTCAGCAAAAATTATATCCACTTTTTTTGCCAGGTTAGGAAATTGAATCCACACATTTTGAGCTCAGACCAGCATCAGAGCTGTCTCAGGGTAAGCAGCACAAGGGTGCAGGTAGGAGTGGGAAAGGATTTTTGGGGGAGGGCAAAATGGGAAAGAAAGTCTTATTCTCACAGTTTTGAGGTATTGATCTCCTAGCTTAGAGCAGTTGTACTATAAACATTGAATCTCTGTGTGCTCAGCTTCAGAGTTTGGGTAAGCTGGAGACAGAAAATAATGACACAAAGTCATGAAGTGCAGTGCTCTGAGTAAAGAAGTGAACCAAGAACATCAGTCTGCCTTTTAGGAAATGTTGCTTTTGTATTTGCACTTTGAAATTTTACTGCTTTTGTTACTTAAAAAAATCCCAGCCCTGTTCCTACAATATATGCAATTACTAATTTCAGTGGAATACCATGGGTTCTGGTTGCAAACTATTTGGAAGGAGGTTAGAGTGATGAACTAAGAGTGTAAACAAAACTAGCCAGTCTGTATCTATCTGTACTTGTTTGTTTTTAACAAAATGTAGCACTTGTAGGTAAGGCATTGCTGAGCAATTCAGTTACATGTGTAGTTGCAAAGATCTCAATTCACCTATCAGCTTAGGAAAAATTAGTGGAGAAAGGCAGAGTACAAACCAGAAACTGCAGTTGATAAAACACCATAATAAGCTTGAACTATCCTGTATGTTTTCCTAATTTTGAATTCTTTGTAGACAATCCATTTGTTTGAAGCAGGAGCTTTGTGCCTTTCAATTTCAGAACATGTGATATATGATATTGATACTCCTCAGTGTTAGTGTGTCTTTAACTGAAAGAAACCTAAGCTTTGTGGTCCATTCGAGTTTCAGATACATCAGGAATTCTTCCCTGTTATCCTAACATGCACATTTCAACAGTTAAATTTATAAAGCCCCCAACTCTGCGATGTTAAGGTTGCTGTAGTGCAATGTGTGTGTGTGCTGGTGTTTCAGTTCTGGAGAGCTGGTAACTGGGCGTTTTGCTTTGTAGATGCTGTAGATGGTAGGGACGAAAAGCCTGCTGCTGCTGACGCTAATGTTAAGCCATCCACTCAAGTTATAGCAGCGAGCATGTCTGCATTCGATCCGCTAAAGAACCAGGATGAAATCAGCAAGAATGTCATGTCAGCCTTTGGCTTGACAGATGATCAGGTGTCAGGTAAGGATGTGGCCCGTGAAAAGGAAAGCTAAACCTGTTAATAATCAATGACTCCAGTTTTGATTTGTAACGAAGCATTTGTATTTTGGATGTGTTAAGCTGTGTTCTGTGTTCAACTATTTCTTCTCAGAATTTTAAAACTTGCCATGTTAAGGTGTTGTATCTGCGTGCTAACTTTTGTATACAAAATGTTGAAATGTTGCTGTTGATTTTAGTGTTGTGTTTTAGCTTGGACTAGAAAATGGCTTCAATTTTCTTTTATTTAAATTACTTAAAGCTGTTGTGTAGACTAATTTAATTGGTATCTGCCAGTGATAGAAGAACCCGCTGCTCTGCTTTAGGGTTTGATCTTGCAGTTCATGTTCTTGGCTTGTGCTTCTGCAGTTTGGGTCAGTCAGGATGTGTTGTATGACCCCACCTTATTTCTGTTTCATGTTAGAAGTAAATAGAGTCAACTTTTTTACTGTTAACAGAAAGGAATAACATACTTGTCTGAATTATATTTCTTTTTGAAGAACTGGAGGACTGTTGGCCCTACTGGTAGAATGCTAAGCATATGAAAACTGATTCTACTAAAGTGAATGCCGTCAGCTTGAGACAGGATAACTGAAGCTAGAAAAGCAATTTTGAATGTGATAAGGAGGTGCAATGCCGAACATAGGGAAGTGATTTTGCACAGAATCTGTGTGGGCCTGGCAAGGTTTAATGGTGCATTGAAACATGAAAATGAAACTGCTGTTAGCTAACAGGATTTGCTGTGTACTCTCAACTCCAGAGCAAGTGAGTTTTGTATGATGAATGAAGTAATGATACAGATAAGCAAACCAGTAGCAACTGGAGCTTATTTCTCCAGTGTGGCTGCCATGGCAAAAGTGTAGAGTAAAAGGAATATGCACTGTGTGATTGTGACTGTGCAGGATTCAAAGTTGTACCCACAGACAGTGGTTGACTTCAGTATGAGGTACTGGTCTGTGGACCAGGCCTATTGTGTGGTCTCTTCCTCCAGGGCACATTTTGGGTATTGTCACAGCATGTGATGCCTTTTCCTGGTCTTAAAATCAAGAGGCGAACACGGTTAGAAGGGGAAAAGGGTATTACCTTGGTATTTATTGTAAGGATCCTTAGGTGCACCACGACCAGGTCGAATACACCTCCATGCACCCCCGCAATGGCCACCCCAATCCCCCTCCTCTATATCTGGTCTTACATTCTAGGTCTTACTAATTAGCATATCTATCAAACATTCCCCGATGAGAGGCTCGAATGAGCCCCCCTCCCCAAGGAACCTTCCCCTGGATGGTTCTATCTTAGTTTACAAAATGTGTTCTGGAGAGGACCTTGGGGTCTGGGCACACTGGCACCCTAACTACAAAGCCTCTAAAATGTTTAGTCTCTTAGCTTAACAAACAAGTCCAAGAATGTAGGCAAAAAGCACCAAGAATACAGAAGTTGCAAAAAGGTACAACAGGGGTATAAAAGAAAAGACAAAAATCATCATGGCATCACATGGTTCTTTCACAAGCCAAAAAAAGGTTTGATGTTAGTTGAAAACTTGCAGTGGGCTATCTGAACAAGTAAGCAATAGAGAGTGAAGCACAACTGGCAGAAAATTTGAGCTAATTTTTGAATAAGTGGTTTTGTCAATGTCAGTTAATATTTTGATCAGTGATACTTCAATATTTGTGTCTCCATAATTCTTCTGAGGGAGTGAATTGACTTGACCATTTTTTGAACATACAAAGAACTCCACAGAGGGCCATTTAAGCAGGGTATAAGAAAGCCCATTTCTAAAGCTGCAGTCCTGCAGTTATGTATATAAATGCAAATCAAGAAGTAGGCAGATTTAATTACCTTACCCTAAAAAGGTTAACATGAAAACACAATTAGGGGCTTGTTGGGTGCATATTTATATTGTGTAAATATAACATTCTTAAAATTGCAAATGAATTGGCAGCAGTTCTAGTACTTGTGCTTAACTTGAAGCGTGTATTTGAAAGTAGTGTCATAGCATTCATACAGTTGGAAGGATCCAGGTTTAAGCTCCCTTGTTTCTAACAAAATATTTTGCATTAAATTGTAGTATATTATATTTGTTCACATGTGTGTTTCAGAACCTCTTACTAATGTAGAGAAAATCTGAATTCCCTGTTTCCCTGCTGTCTTTGGGTGCCAGCTGGAATATTTTCAGAATTAGCAGAGCAGACAATTGCTTTTAGACTGAAGCCTGCCATATCCTGTCTGGGAGTGTGATTTTTACACCTTCTTGGAGGTTTTCTGTTCACATGCCATTTGACTATCAGTAAAACACTTTGTGGCCTGGTCCATGTGGTTCACAGTAAGACACTAATCCATTTGGATACTTCCATGCAACCTTTCACCTTTCCTTCAGATTAGAAGAAATAGGTAAGTGCATGTTGTGTCCAAACGTGGCAACTCATGGTGTGTGTGTGTACAAGGTTAACACTTGAAACTGTTGAAAAAATATGCCATCATGAAGGGTTTTATATCACAAATGAGTCAAGTTCCTCAAAAGAGTGAAATCTGAGTGATCTAAAGACAGGTGGAATATTCCCCCCGCCAAATATTTTTCAGATGTGCAAATATACACCTAATTTTAGCTTGGGTGTGCCACACAGATGTAAATCTGAAGTGGAAAAAACATTGCAAGGGAGTGGTCTTGTATTAGAATTTTTTAATTTCAACTCTGTTTATTTCATATACTTGTTCTTGCTCCTCTAGGACCACCCAGTGCCCCTGCAGAAGAGCGATCGGGAACGCCGGACAGCATCGCTTCCTCCTCTTCTGCAGCCCATCCCCCTGGGGTTCAGGCACAGCAGCCACCCTACCCCAGCACGCAGCCACAGACGGGGCAGGTGGAAGGTAAGCAGCGTGCTTTTCTGCTGTCCAGGATGCGAAGGATGGTGTCTGATTCTGCCTTCAATTAGCAGACCCAAAGTGGATACCAAACTGAAAATCGATGTGTGCCCCTAGGCAGAACAGCTTTTGTCTTCGCTGCCCGTGCTGTTCAGTACAGAAACAGCAGGTGGAGCAGTGGCTCTGTTTGAAAGGGTGGGTGGTGTAACATGGGAGAATTTTCATGGTCCTGTTTTCTGCTTGCATCTGTGCTCGTGTCATACACTGTGTGTTGTGTCGAGCTTTCACTCAACTAACAGTTTGTGGACTTGTCTGCTATGTATGAAAACTATTGTTTACTCATCATTTCTATCTAACAGACTGGAGCCAGTATTTCATTGCTTCCTTTTTGTGCATGGTTCTGTGCTAGTCGAGTACCTTGTAACATCTTAAATGCATGGAGTTCCTTAAAACTCCTGAGAGCCTCAGCTGGCTGTCCTTTAAAGTTTAAGGTCTTAACTCTGGTATTCAGATTTGTTTGTACTGTGCCCTTTAACATGCCATTTGACTTCTCAAAATTAACCTGTTCTGAGGTTTCCTACATTTGGGCATCATTTTTTTCTGTTGCTATTTCCTAAGTGCACTGAGCCTTTAGACCGGCACACTTCTGGATTAAACTGTCTGTGGAATAACCTGCTTTGCTACTTCTTCCTCCATATGAAGAATAATATAAAGTTGTTTCTGTGCTGGTGTAGGCACAAGTGAGAGCCCCCCGATGCTTGCTTTACTGATCTAATGCTCAGACATGTGAGACGGTGGGCACAATATCCATAGCCACTTGGATTGTCTTGCTTGAAGGGAATAAGTAATATTTTGATTGAGCAGAGTATTTGAAGAGCTGGTAGTTACGTATAACATTCAAAGAGGTATGAATACTGTTGGTTGCAGTGGAGCTTATGAAACACTTCTTTTGCAGCTTTTAGCCTTTTTTTGCTTGTTAGTCGAGTGTTATAACATAGCAAGAGACATCTTTGTAGCTTAAAGATAGAGTGGTTTGGCATTTATGTATAAAAGTTACTTTTGCAAAAAAGGGCTCCAGGTTCTTCTGTTGGCAGCCAGAAAACTTAATGTTCAGAAACCATATTCTCGGCTACTGAATTTGCATTTTATGAGTTTAGTTTTTTTACTTTAGTTTAATACAGGAAGGTAAGAACTTTTAAGTGTTGCTGTTAAACTAGAACTGAAACAAAGAAGTGAAACACTTAAAAGCACTAGCAAGGCTAGCTTGGAATCCTGTATGGCTGCTAACACCAGGGAAGGGGGAAAGTATTTGTTTCAGTAAAACGCATCTTACTTGGGGAAGAAGTTATCTAGGCTCACGTATCAGAGTAGATGTAGTGATTTTTCTAAACTTGGATCAAGGAAAGTATAGCGCAACACTAATAATTATAAAGGGTTTAATCTGTAGTTTTATGTAGTTTTGATTATTGCTACTGCAATATTTTAAGTATTGATTGTATTTTCTTCATCCATGGTTCAGTCTTTGGGAAGAGATCAGAAGTTACTTTTGTCTTTTTTCATTAGAAAAATCAGGAGGATTGCTTTTGCTGTGCATTGTATGCATATGGTAAATAGCAGTCTCTTACCAAAGCTGGGTAAAGTAGTTGCAATTATCAACTTTATTTCACATAGCACCTCAGTCCAGTGGTAATCTGGGGGCTTGTGCTGTCCCCACAGAGCCATAACCCAGCCAGAACTTTGGTTATGATTGCTTGGTTTTCAACGGGATGAACTCACATAAATGGCACTGCTGGTGAAGAGCAGGTTCTGTTAGAAACTAGTTTTGAAACTAGTTTGAAATTATTAGTTCACTTCTTAAAAAACCCCAAACACCCCAAGCTCTGCTTCCCCCCGACACTTTTCCAGTATTTTGAAGATACAAGTAAACTGGTGATGCCAGTATGTGTCAGTCATTCTGGTATATCAGGGATTATTTTTTAATGGCATTCTCTGCCAGTAAATGCTGTGATGAATTTGATTGTTTATTAGGTTGTTGTTATATGTGAATGCCAAGTCACCTCACTTTTGTGTGCTGATACTACTGAAGGGCTGCCTCCCTTGAGAAGTTTTCAGTATTCACTAATCTGAATTAAGCCAATCCAGTAAAGATGTTCTAATACAGTGCTGTGTCCTGTGGCCTGTGCTTTTCTACCACTAAATTCAGTCCTGAAAACACACAAGAACCAATCATGTATAGATGTGGATGCTTTTTTAGTCTTTGCTGAAATACATCTAAAATCTCATTCCCATAAGCACTTCATGATCTTCTAGGGAAAAAAAAATATTGTGTGATTATATGTAAATGGTCTTTATTCTGAATCAGACCAGAAGTCTTTTTCAATGCACAGGAACAATGGTAAATGCTGGCAGATCCTTCACTGCAGTAAGGACTGCTAAGTACAAAACCAGACACCGATGATGTAGCTCATCTAGTTTTCAGAATAAAAATCCAGGGAGAGAGAAGACTGTGTCTGAGGACCCATAGGATCCCTGCCTGTATTGATGGCTGTAAGTTAAGAATGTTTTCTTGAATGGCACTGGAACACCACTCTATTTCTCAGTAACGCCTCAGCCCTGGAGAAGACAGCAAGCCTTCTCAGAAACCTTTGGTAAAACTTCATGCTGTTTCTTTGCTATCCATCCCTTTACCTGGGATCTCCAGCAGGTGCCAGTGTGGTCTCTCTGTTAGCCTGTAGGGAATTATCCAAAGACAGGCAGCCTGCTGGTTGTTCTCCCAGAACTTCCCCGTGTCAAATGAGTTTAAGAAAGACAAAACATGCTTTCTGAGTTTCTACTTCTTAAATATCAAGCTAACAAGCTTAAATTCTCTTCAAGCCTTGTGTTCAGCACTCTCATCATCCCACAATAATCACACTCCAAATAATATTTTAAGTGACTGCATCAATATAAAGTATTCAAAACACCTTGGTGTAAATGTAAAATACTGTTCCTTTCATTATTCCTGCAAATAATACAGATAAAGAAGAAATAAGGAGTTACTTTAAATCAGTGTGGACAGGGGTCTGTCTGGGAGGACTTGGAGTAGAGTCGAGTTGCTTTTGTCTTGGTGCAGCTCCGAAGATAGAGTTTACAGTCTATTTATACAGTCTGCTGATCTTTGCAGAATGAATAATAGTACAGTAACACTTCATAATAGTAAAGTTTCCATGTCTGCTTTGGTTCAGCTAAGCTTTAATTTTGGCAGATAATTGATTTTGTTCTTTGACTATGACTTAGTAGATTGAAAAACAGCAGAAGCATAAAGCCTCAACAGGACCCATAGGTTGTCTAAACAAATATTCTGCCTCTTCTGGCCAAGAAATTGAAAACAGTGAATGTAGGAAAAATAAGCATTGACTTGGACTACCCAAGCTTAAGAATGTATGGTTTTATTTTTGCTTCGGGTGTATACCCCTGGGTCTCTTAAGAAAACTTGGCGATGCTAAGAGATGGATGACTTATCTGGAAAATGTGGTCAGCATAAATAATGTACCACTCTGCTTACAGTACTTGGTTGCAGAAATGGTCTTAAAAACCTAATCTAAACAGACAATCTGAGGACATGTTTAACTTTTGAAGTACTTTAATTTACAGTGTAAGTTCTGGAGCAGTTACGAAGATGTTTAAAGATTCCTGGTCTGTTACCCACCAGAGCAGTGCTAGCTAAGGTGCATAGCTTCTGGCAGCCTCTGAAAATGTGCAGTAGTAAGCCTCACATACCAAATTATTTAGTCAGAACAACATGTTTCAGAAACTAAAATCAGTACTTTGGTGCTATTGGGTTTGTTTCTGTGATGTTGAACTGTCAGGGTATTGTTCGCTGTAACGCACCAGGGTACTGGGCTTCAATGAAATGCGTTTTTAATCCCTAGGTCAGATGTATCAGCAGTACCAGCAGCCTGGTTACCCTGCTCAGCAGCCGCAGGCTCAGCCCCAGCAGCAGTACGGCGTGCAGTACCCAGGTAAGCAGCTCTGCAACAGCAGCTCACCTGCAGGACCTCTCCTGCAGTGCCCAACCCTGTCAGCTGCAGTTCTTGACCCTGTGGGGCAGGTCAGGGTGCTGAGCTGCCCAGGTGCCTGTGTTCCTTATGGGAAGTGGCACAATTCAGAAATTGCCAGGAAGAGAACACCCTAGCTGTTTACCGTAGCTGTTGTTAATACATAGTCAGAGTTCTGCTGTCTCAGTCCTACTTGATTGTGACCAAAGGTGGACTTCATTACTAATCAGGAGAATGCCTTGTTAGAAAGGCAGGCAAAATGAATCACCTGAAGGATGAGCAGCCTTCAGGATTATCTTCTGCAGTTATGGGATTCTAGCAAGTAAGTGACTAAACATCCCAATTTAGCTTCCTTAAATATCGAAGGTGTCTAAAGATGGCCCCTATTTCTTGCATCTAGAATGATCTCCATGTACAAAATTTAATGGTGTAAACATCGTTCAGTAAATACTTGGCTATTACAAATACTGTACATCTCAGAAAAACTTTCAAGTGATAGTTTTTTTTTTTTTTTAGTTTTTGCTTTTGCTGATACCTTAAGGTGCCAGTAGACTTATAGCAGAAGAATATTTTATTGCACTAGTGGTTTATGTGCAGTGAAATATGAAAAGCTGGCTTTGGTGTATACCCAAAATAAACTTGACCTCAGAACTTTCAGTTGCATCCTTTAGAAGTAGCTGGCATCTAGGAATGCTTAGTATATGGTAGGAATGATAAACCAGATGAGGTTTGGGGATGAACCTGTAAGAGTAGATTCTGTAACAAATTGCATTTTGCTTAATACTTTTAGAAAATGATACAAAGCATTTATCATTCCTTGTTTTTAAAAATCTTCCTTGAACTAAACAAAAGACTCCCATTAAGTGACTCAGAGCCAGCATGACCTTTTCTTGGTACACAGTGGAAGTGCATCCATTTTTATATAGATGAGAAGATTTGCAGAGCTCACAGAGAAATTCCATGCTTAGCTTTGCTAAGAACCCTAGAATACTTGGACTAAAGGTTTGTGCCTCAGACCTTGTTCCTGTGCACTGTGTGACAGCTGGTTGGTTTGAGTGTCTAAATGGTACCTTGTTCTCTGCAGATTTCTCCCCCCCCCACATTTGTAAGTAGAATACAGTGACAGATGTGCTGAGGTCTAATTCCAGAAGTAACAAGCCTACTGGAAGTAGAAGGGTCTGTCTGACTCTCCAGGCTTAAAAACTGAGTGGGGAAACAAAGGAATTCCAAGCTGCTTTCTAGTCATATCCTCCCATCATCTAATCCATTATTTTACTGATGTTCCTGTGAAAGCTGCAGTGCAATGTGAGTTTTGCATCCCAATCAACATCATTGTCAAGTATGAATGAAATGCCACCAGAAACTTACTGGGGCACCTCTGTGTCTCATAATTTATTTCACAATTAACCTAATCTTCAGAAACAGGGTTCTTTTTGACGACCTATTGACAGTAGCATTTGAAGATGTTGAGTCATAGGATCTTTTTGTGTTGCTTTAGTTCCCATGAGTATTGTCTCCTTTTAAATCCATGTCTCCCCAAGAGCAGGATCCCTTCCCACTCTGGTAGATCTACTAGGCAGCAGTGGATATTTATACCTGGTTGTAAAAATCAACCCTTCAGTGGTTTGTCTCATGAGTAAATTTTGATACCAGTTTCAAGGTGAGTTTACTCCAGTGCATTCTTACCCTTAATCTTTCCGTTTAGGGCTGTGCACTTTTAATAATTTGTGTGTCTGGTGTTTAATGCTGACAGGATTCCAGTCACTGGAGAGGTTTCATTGCAAGTAGCTGCAGGTGTGTTTCATGATGGATAAAAGTAGATATTTCTTCATGAAAGGACTTTGTTCCATTTTAAAATTTTTGAGAAGAGAAATTCCCTTTGGAAGCTGGTTTTATACAGAAAAATCAAATTTGGGATGTGTAAATGGAGTTTTGTGCTAAAGTATTCTGTTCTACACAACCTTTTCATATTTAACACTAAAGAATTGAAAACACCTATGATTTAACTAAAGGTATGACTTATATTAAACCCTGAGAATATTTTCCTGAGAATTTAATTTGGAGGTTTTATTTGGGAAAAGGGTTGAATTTTGCCTCATTTGCCAGTGAAGACTTTATTTTTCAGGTGATATTAAGGAAAAGACTACTTGGTTTTTTTTCTTTATTTCTTGTCAGTCACAGGAGAACTGTATTATAGTAACTGTTGTCAGTGTGCTGTGCTGCCACGGTGTGCACCAAAATCCCGGCCGTGCGCTTATGTGAAAGGCAGGAAAACTTGCAGTTCGCGCTTGGTTTGCCTTTTCTGTGCTTCCTGCATCGTTGTGCGTTTGTCACTGTGAACATTAAAAACAAAAGGTCTTTCTTCAGGCACCCACGTTTCATTAGTATCTCTCACCTCACCTTGCTCTCTGCCTTTCCAGCAGGTTACAGCCAGCAGCAGCCCCCGTCGCAGCAAGCCNCCCCCGCAGCCCTACACCACGCAGGCCTCCCAGCCCGCCGCCTACAGCGGCTCCCAGGCGGCGCCGGGCACCTTCCAGCCGCGGCCCGGCTTCACGCCCCCGCCCGGCAGCACCATGACCCCCCCGCCCAGCGGGCCCAACCCCTACGCCCGCAGCCGTCCGCCCTTCGGGCCGCAGGGCTACACCCAGCCCGGGCCCGGCTACCGCTAAGGAGCTACCCTGAAGACGGCGACTGACACGTGCGATTCCATCCCGACAGACTCCAGGATTTTTAATTGAGATTCCAAAACTGTAATGAGGCGAAACTATAGCTGTTAATTAAATTCTGCTGGGGGGAGGGATATGACCAAATCTTTCCTGCTTTAAATTGTATTCGCTTCCTAGTTTAATTTGGGGCTGGGTGGTTTTTGGAAAACACTACTTAAATGTCTGTAAAGTGATTGACATTCTAGCTTGCCTTGTCTGAAGGATATGAAGATACTAGTTGGAAGTTTAGCCCACTTATCAGGCTTGTTTTTACTAATACCATGATGTACTAAATTAGATTCATTCTGGAGGTCAAACTAGATATGATGTATTATAAATTGTAATGTTCACATGGAAAAACTAATAAAAACCCTGAATCTATTAAATGCCTGATCTTGATTTTAGAAGTTAGGTAACACCGAACAAGACAACTGTGCTAAGACCAGTGTGCATGCTGGGTGTAAGGAGCAGCAGTGCTGGGGTTTGTAGGAGGAGAGGCAGACTTCTGAGTGTGTAAATGGAGAAGTTCTGTGACTGCAGGTGGCTTTCACAGAGGTTTCGCAGCAGGAGGTGGTTTTGTGCTGTCTGGTATCATTAACTGTCAAGTGACCCTTTTACCAAAAGGTTAGGAACCAGTCCATAAAGTCTTAAAGCCTCTTATCAATTTTGCTTTAACAAGGTGCGGGGGAGAATTCATTTAGTACTTGAAAATTTAAACCAAATGTGTATCTTTAAAAAAGAACCCTTAAAAAAACCCCAACTTTCCACAGGTTCTTTGCCACCCAGAAGAACTTGGTAGTGCAATCCTAGTGACTCAATTTTGAGCCAAGAAAAAGCAGATCAAGGGCTATAATGAATTCAGTAGACCGTATTACAGCAGAGGGCAAAACATTCTCCCAGTTAGTATTTTCCATTATGCAGATTCTAGGAATATGTAATGCTAAGTAGGAAATAAAAAATGAGCTGAAGCAAGCTGCTTGAACTCTCTAAAGACAAATTAGGAAGTTGAGTGAAAATACTCGTACCTTCAGCATCCTTAAATAGTGCTGTGCCCACAGCTACCCAGTGAGCTGTGGCTGCACCTCCTCCCATTTCTACTCTCCTCAGACCTAATACATCCCATATTCATCACACCGTTTAGCTGGGGCTTCTTTCCAGCAATCAGTTTGTCCTGAATAACAGCATTTACCACAGAAACTAACCCTTGTTTTCATGTAAAACACTTGAAAAAACCACTTGATTAAAAAATATTTTATTAGGAGTACAGTGTACCTGCAATGTACTTTATAAGGTATTTTCTATAAATGACTACTATATATATCTGGGTGTTCCTGTTCATATTTCTTCAATACATTAGTAAGGTAATGAATAACACCTTTAAAAAAACCTACATCTCTTTATTTAGTTCATAAATGTTCAAGCAGTACAACAAGTAGCTTTGGGAGAGGTTTTAGTCAAAATAACTGTAAAGCAGTTTTAAAGTTCAGTTATCACTATTTCCCTTTTGTCCCCAATGAAAAATGTTTTCAACCAGAATTTTTAAATAAAACAAACCTGATCATGCTGTTACAACTAGTTCATTCTTTTTCCTCTTTCATTTGTCTTTCCAAGTCCCCTTGCATGGTGCTTACTTTTGGTGCTTGAACCAGTAAGTGTCAGGCTCTGAAAACTACATTTTCATGAAAAACCCCAGCCGTGGAGGCCAGCTTTGTTTTTTCATTCCGTGTACATATGTACCTGTCCACTTCAATTAGAGAACACCAGCCCCCCTGCCAGCCACCACCAGGCTCACGGGCTGCGGCTCTGACTCCGTAGTGACAGGCTGAACATGGCTTTGGCTGGTGCTGAAACATTTGAAAACAAACATGGAAGAAAACCCCACTGAACTTGATCATTTAAAGCTGCACGTACAGCAACCTACCTTGGCATTTCGGCAGGAGCATAAACTTTGTACGTGTAAGGAGAAAGTGCTTCAAGTTTACTGGCTGCAGGATAATAAAAATTATAGGATCTTTTCTATTAATGATTGGGAGATGTTACAGATGGATTAGAATGGGTAGCTTATGGCACTTGCGTTACAGGACCAGTGAATATTTAAAAACTAACGCACATTGCATTCCACGACCAACTGGCATATCTGTGCCTTAAACATTTATTACAACATCGTGATAAATAATATACACACTGTATCTTTTAAAATACCATATAAACCATACCTCAAGAATAGGGAGCCAGCTTCCCTATACATTATCCTACAATGTGTCCCTAGCCTGTGTTTTTTTTTATTCTAAAAACAAATTTGTAACACTGGATAACTACAGTAAGCAGCCTACACTATTAGACAATTAATGCAGTATTGGCATTAGACTTGTATAAGCCTGGCACATCAGCCAGCACCGAAGTGCCAGGCGCACCGTAAGCGTTGCCTTCCTGGAGCCTGCGCTGGGCAGTCGGGGGTGGCACGGGCTGGGCCTTTGCACCAACTTCATGTGGCATCTACCACTTGCCAGGTATCGACGTGCCACACTCGTACCAGCGGACGTAGTTGATCTGAGTCTCCCCGCCAATTTTCCCAAATTTGACAGGTTCCTGACGAACCGCCCTGAAAAATCCTGGAACAGAGAACAGCTTTGTTTGCATGAAGCCCTCAGGACAGTACCACGCTTTGGTTGCCTGAGAAGTCTGTAACTATCAATTCTCTTGGTGGCTAAACTGGTCCCCAAGCCGTTAACCCGCTGCCACAAGCCGGGCTGTTTGCTGCCCCTACACCCATCAGCACTCTGCAATGTGCCCACCCTACTCAAATTAATGCAGAAGTGCTTGGGATGGCAGCACAGAGGTGAAGCCTGCCTCCCCTTGAGATCCCAGCACCCACCTGTGGGTGGTGCTGGCTGGGCACAGCCTGTGCCCCCTCTGTTCCTGCTCTGGCCATGCTGGTATCTCAGAAGAGGAGGCTGCTCCACGTTGCAAAGTCACAGTGACCAACAGTCCCCACTGCGCAGCCTTGACACTGCAGTGAAGCTCAGTAAAACTCGGCCCCTGGGGACAGTTCACGCCACCTCCCCATCCTTGCATGAGAAATCGTCCTCCTGCTTTCACACTGTTGTCTTTGACAACTAAGTTTCCATTCGAACAATTAACATTAAGTTACAAATTAAAGTGAGGAATTGGGGCTCGATGCAACCTGGCCATAGAAATGTGTGTGGCTAGAGCAAGTGTGTTCACATGGACACGTGGACATAAACACACACACACACACACACACAAAATACTGTTCTGCTGCTGAGAGTCAACATCGGCCGTGATTCCCTCACAGCACTTCAGGTCAAATACGTGTAGTCAATTCAGAAATCAATCTGCTGCAGCCAGAACAATTGGTCTGTTGGTCTGTTCTTTCCTCTGTTCAGTTCTTTTTCTAGAAATACAAGCTACTGAAAAAGTGGGGTCTTTTGCTTGCTTGTTTTGTTGTTTGTTTTGGTCTAAAAATGAGCGTAGCTTATGAATTCACTCAAATCCAATTGCTGAAATCAAATTGGTTTTAAGTGTCTTTTACCCAACAACCTTGCTACCTCAGTTTAAAAGGTTTTTTAAATAATCAAATATTTTTAAAAATGTGAATCTGGTACAACTGAGAGGTTTGCTGTCCTGGCAATGTCAAATTGGCCATCTCTTACACAAAATATCTTTTGGAATGGGCAGCACTGACTGGGAAGGGTCTTTAGAAGAAACTCACAAAACACATAAACAAACACCCCTCAGACCACTCACCTGCTTTGTTTTTTGGAAAAAATTGTGAAAGACTTAGGAACTTCACATTCATCTCCCACACCTACCTTGACGTGTTTCTGGACTCGCGTGGGGTGTTTTATAAATGAAGCACAGGAAGGTTTGGTCAACATGCTAATATTGTACTGAAAACTGTTTTGCTGTTTTCCTCAGTAAAATGTTCCATGACACGCTCAGCACGCGTGCACGTACCAGCACAGCCTGTGTTCTTACCCCACAAGGAACAGAACACCTCACCCTGGCACTGCTGCCAAGCAGCAAGGCAGGAGTTCAGCTGACAGAAGTACAAATTTCTTATGCTTCAGCCTCAGCAATGTGTGAAAAATAACCAGGCAGGTCACAGCTGTGTTTAGCGCATCCAGTCCCATGTCCACTTAGACCAGACTGGAATTTTGGGCACCCAGTTGCAATCAGTACACACAGAATTACTGCAGCATGAATTAAGTTTTCCAGCCATAACTTTTCAGTTTCTCTTTAGTACCAAACAAGGTATTTAATGCCCAACTGATTGTGTACTGTGCTTTAAATCAACCCTGCTAGTTTGAACACACCACTTAATGCCTCTCTGCAAACTCAAATGTGTGTTTGGGTTTAAATATGTAATACCATCTGTGAATGATTTGTTGGGCTGTTTTAAACAGGAGAGAGGGTGTTTGCTACCTAACAGAACCCAAGTCGTAACCGTCTTAATAAGTCATCATTCACCATGAAAAACCTCTTGACCCTCTTCTGCCTGCAAAGCTGGCAGCTCCTTTCATTACCCACCCCAGCAGTGGGCATTGAATCCACTGGCAGGAAAAAGAAACACACAAACAAAGGAATTGCCAAGGTTTGCTACAGAGACAGGTATAGGGAATTACCATCTTTGACTGGTAGATCCTCTTGCTGTCCTGTCCTTCCATCTAGGAATGAGTCTACAAATTGGCAGTGATCTTCTCCATGGCCCCTCTGGTCTCCTATGTTATAAAATTTTCCTGAAAGCAAAGGAGCAGCAAAGTTTAGTGAAGGCTATTTCCAAAACCACCAGAGGCAATGGGCTGTGTTCTTTCCTCTGTGGGGAAGCCAAGGTGAATGCTATGATTCTTTTCCTCTCAGGACCCGTAGCTGTAATTTGAACATGACGTGCAGGCTCCAAGTGTTCACGGCTAAGACAAAAGTGCCCCACTCCTGGCCAAAATCTATGCCTGGATGTAATTTTTCCCTCTCCTTACATTTC
The DNA here is from genome assembly GCA_013397975.1 of Machaerirhynchus nigripectus. Taxonomy (NCBI): domain Eukaryota; kingdom Metazoa; phylum Chordata; class Aves; order Passeriformes; family Dicruridae; genus Machaerirhynchus; species Machaerirhynchus nigripectus. The sequence goes on along the minus strand of VZRQ01005523.1, from coordinate 302,576 downwards.
ATACAGTAAGGGAAATTCTGTTACTACCCAGAACCTCATCAGAAAGCAAGTTTTGGTAGTGATTTGAATGGAAGGCAGGTCTGGTTCCCTGTCAGGAAGCCCCCAGTACCTTCAGAAATGTTTTTATAGACCACCTCCTAACATAGCCAAGGTCTGTTTTATCAATCATCATATTTTTACAACATGTTTGTGCAAGTGATAGCCCTTAACATATAGATGACCTCGGAGAGTAAGTACTTATCCAGAGCATGGAGTGTGCCCATGTATTTATTTGCAGGATTGCTTAACAGGACACTTGACTGCAACTGAGTAAAAATCAAGGTCTCAAGTGTCCCATGCAGTGTGTGCTGATGTTACACAGGCTGTGCTTATCCACAGGCACACTGAAGGAGCTTTGACAGATGGTTTTACTTACTGATTTGATTTGCAAGACATTAATGAAATTCAGTTCAGAAGATGGAGGAGAGCACTGCTACATTCTCTTCCCAAGCCTGGGATGGAAATGCTTGTAGATAAACTTACCATTCTTCCTAATCTCCTTTCACAGTACTTAGTTCTCAATTTGTCCAACCTTTGGTTGTGATATTCAAAAGAAAGGTGAGAGCATTTAGAAGTAGACTCAGCATGCAGGTATGAGCTGGGCAGGTATAAGCTAGGCAGAAAGTCCAGTTACCCATTAGATCCTGGGTGTCCTGTAGCCTTGAATCCGTGCCAGTCTGGCCATTTGAGAGATGGTGGGGTGGGTTATAATACTGCTCCCAAAGGGCAATTAATAAAGGAGGAGCCTACCAATAAACTCTCCAATGTTTTAGTGATCTGACCAATACTTTGCCAAAATTTCTCACCTCCAGTTGATGGCCTCTGTACATGTGGTTCTTCTCTAGCTTTACAAAATTATTTATTACTATCTAGCTTTGGCTGCAGACATGTTTTTTCCATAGGAGAACTGGTCAGATGGAGTTCCTCTCAGCAATTTTTTTCTCTGAAATTAAGAACATTCAGGCCGCTCGAAACAGCTTTTTTTTCCCCCACAGCTGTTGAAGGTCACACATAGAATTTATTTTTTTCCTTCCCTCAATAAATACTTATTTTTAGGTGGCCTGCTTTTCTGGAATGCCTACAGTGACTGCTCTGGAGGACTGTTAAATGAGGTCAGCAGTAGATGCTGGTTTATAGAACAGTCCTGGCATGTGTAATGGAGATCAGTTTTTCTCTGTAAGAGACAGAATAAACCAGGTATTTTAATGGCTAACACCAGAACAGTAACTTTCAGATACACACACACTCTTCTGGCCCACAGCTTAACCTATGCATAACTCAAACAATTGCTCTTCATAAATTAGCAGTATTCTCAGTGACTATTACATTCCTACTGCCCAATTATCTCCATAAGAAAAGAACACACTTAAAACCATTTAGCTAACAAAAAACTGGTTTTCTGTTTTGGGGATAGCAGTTCTAGCACAAAGTAAAATTTTTTCCCCCAGTGTTCCCTTGTGGGTGGCCTTACAATTTTACATACAAACTTTGTTTTATACATTATGAATTCCACAGCACTAGAAGAATAAATTCGTGCTAAAAACCAGCATGCAAAGATACAGTTGTTGCCTGCCTTACACAACAGCATTTGGACAATGCACCCAAGTTTTGAGGTAACTACACTGCTTCAACAGCAGAGCTTTGGAAGATTGTTCAGCATCCAGTGGAATCCAGAGGTCAGGGCAGCCCTGCAGTGCTGCCACGCAGGGTCCAGCTGGCTGGGACAGCTTGCAGGGACACTTCCACTGGCCTCGGGGGCACGGCGAGGTGAGGTGGCCGTGAAACACATCAGAACAGAGCTTGGCTTCAACCTGGAAAACTTCTCACTCGCACACAGAGGCCTCACTTAGCCAACGGGGGAAAAGCAGCTTTCCTTCTACATAAATATTTCACTTCTTTTAAATATTGTGACAACTGGTCAGCACTGGTTGTAACAATTCAAGTGCAAGAACCAGGCTTAGCAAGTATAATGAATACAGTGTGTCTACCTCATCTTTTTCCAGCGAGGTTAAACCACCACCCTTCCAGCAAGAACAAAAACAATCTAATGAAAATAGGAAAATGGGCTGCTGATGCTAAACTTTTCTTCTCAGATAGGAGTAGCTTTCACTGCAGTGTTAATTCACTTGATTTAGGGCTGAAGTCTAGTCCTGCTAGATTAGCACTGCTATTTCCTCTGCTGGCTGGTTTTGGGACACATCATGCCTCATTGCCAGTGCTTGTCATTTGATCACAGCTGGTTAGTACAGCAACAGTTGAATGAATGATACCTCTGTTCAAAACATTCTCTTTTAGTCACATAACCACTAAGATACTATTTACATATGGAGTATTGTACTTGCTATTAATGACAAGGCTTTCCTTCCTTGTCTGCTCATCAGACAACGGTGCCGGATGCAAGGCAGGGAAGTTTAAAATTATGGCAACAGGGGCTGCCCTACAGTCCCCTGCTCTTTTCCTTCCATATTCCTTCCCACAGAGCCCAGACTCTTGTTCCTGTGAGGTGCTGAGCTCAAGAGGTGGGGCAACTTCAGGTTATGAAAGTGGATTCTTCCAGCCACAGTTCCTCCTAGCTAATTCGATGTGATGTGTTAAGCACACTTGCCTGACTCGCACTCAAAGGCATTTCCCACACATGGTTTATGATACTCTGTGCTCGGATGCCATGCTAATGCCACTGTCACAGAGCTGTCCGTGATAAGAGACCTCACAGAGAGGAAAGCCAGGAGCTTGGGATGGATTATAAGAAGTTAACGTATTTCTAAAAGTACAAGTTGCATGAAACACAAAGATCTCCCAGACCAACTAACTGAAAAACATTTTTCATGGGCTGTTTCCCCAGCACACACACAGCATGTGTCACTGATTCAGGTCTTAAACACATCACACTCTATTGGCCTTAAGACACCTAAAAAAACTTGAGAACGTTAGGTCAGGATGTTTCTCTCAGTAATAAAATGTAATTTGAGGAAAGAAAAAAAGGTGGGGAAAAAAGATCATAAGCAAAAATGAAGGAATGTGAAAACAAAACAAAAATGTCAAAGCAGGTGAGTAAAACCTGTTGGCTAGAGTTAAAGTCATGTATTTATAAGCCTCCAGTAATGAAATAACCAGATGTTTACTGAAAGAGATGGGAATGACAGGTCTAACCCTGGTCTAAAATGAGGTCCTGATCCTCTTTTTAATAATTATTTCAGGATACCCTTTAAATACCAATTTGGCTGTTTTACAATATATGCTATTCACTCTAATCTTTATCAGTTTTCTGTATGACCCCCTGTATATCAACAGGTACTTAAAATCAGATGAGCACCACAGAGAAGCTCCTCTGGAGTCTGAACATTCAGTGTCAAACATATCAGTGGTTACAGAGCACAAGCAGATTACTGTTTATGATTAAACAAACCTGATCACACTTAGCAGAGCTCATCTTGTCAAAGCTCTTAGTTCAGGAACCATAATATTTTTCAGGGATATATAATGTGGACAACACTGATTTGAGTGTTTCTTACCTGTAAGTGAATCACTGAGGTATATCTTGTATCTCAAAGAATTGCACAGCTGCACACCTACAAACTTCTTATACCAAGTCCTCTTTACGTATTGTTTGCCTTTGCATTCTGAATATGTGTCTGAATTGAATGGGATTTCAGTCCAGATAGCATCTTTTCCCACTGCAGGAGAGGAAAAAAGAGGCTGAAGTAAGATGCTGCACACAAAATTGCATCCAACAAATACATTTGAATAACTAGGATTAGAAACCTTGATGAAGCAGAATGTACCAACACACCTGCATTTTGAACATGAGAAATATTTCAGGGAAGCACCAAAGTATGCAGATATGACTGGTGCTGTGAACTCCTCCTGCTGTCCTCTGGTGCAGGTTTGGAATAAGCTCATTCTAGGACCTTGTTAGGGGGACAATGTTTGTGTTGGCAAAACTCTCATTTACGAAGTGTGTGATACAGTCACTATTCTTCAGTGCATTCAAGCCAAGACAATCAACTTGCAGCAAACTGTATCTGATCTAACAAAAATACACATAAAAATGAAGTGCCATTAATTATGTAGAGAAAAATGGCACCTCAGTGTTCATCAAAGTGAAAGTGATGCCTATTACAAATACAAAAAGCAGCCCAATTTGCTTGAGCAATCTCAGCTCTTCTTCAAAAGCCCACTCCACCTTCCACCAAAGACTGCAAGAGTCTTGTAACTGGCCTAAAGCAGAGCTAGATCAGGCCTTCTGAAGCAGAAAATTTTCCTAAAACACAAAGACAGATAAATAGAATCCTCCAAGTTGTGCTCTGTTAACTCACTTAAAACGTGTGGAGTAGCTTATTCATTTTGCAGAGCTTTCTTTGCTTTAATGACAAGGCTGAGAAAATATGAGGCTGTCCTTGGCTCATTTGTGTATATTGGTTTGAAGCCATCCCAGCTGCCATGGGAGCTCCACATCACGCTGATTGCCTAATGCTCAGGTAAACAAGCAGCCTCACATGAATTCCTTAGCAGGGGCATGGATGGAAGGAGTGAAATAGTCTGATTCCATAACTCATCCAGCTGGTGCAGCAGAGCCCCCTCCTTGTAAAATTCTGCTATCTCCTTTCTGAAAAAATTGCTGATCACATTTATATACAAAACACTTACTTGAAATTGGCTCACTCACTCTTGGGTCCGCTGGGGGAGGAAAACAAACATTCAATCAGACACTGTAAAATGAACGGTCCCAATAATTTGATGGAAAAGCATTGGTAAGTGATTTTTTACAGCTGACGTAAGCTGTAATTTGTGAAACAGAAAGAGTTTTGGAAGCAAAGTTAACTTTTGTATTAAATTAAATTAGAAGAAATATATTTCTTATGCGAAACTCCAGTATCAATGAGCTTTTAATAATTGTACTTATGGGACAACACCAGCCAAGCAGAGTTCTAGTAAAAACAAGGGTTTAAACCTTTAACCAACAAAACCCAATTGTACTGCACCTTATTAAAATTTCAGTTTCAAAACCTAAATAATAAAAAGGACACATCTGTAATTCTTGCCACAAAAAACTTGGCTTTGAAAGCCCAAATGTGAGAAATGGATGTGTGCAATTAAGAAAAAACAAAACTGGATGCTTAATTTGTCCAAACTAAATAGGAGACAGAACATAAGCCTTGTCATTCATGAAAACTGCACTTGGAGCAAACATTTTTTTCACTTTTAACAATCCAGGATTACAAAGAGTGTATTCAGAGTTTTTAAATATGTGTGGCATAGTCTGAACTCCTCCCTGAGTAATCCTTTGCGCAGCCAAAACTCTCATCCATCAGTGACAGCACTAGTTAAGGACTGTTAAATTATTACACCTGGCTCAAAACACAGATTGAGAAAGTCCTTCTAAAAAGGCTAAATCCATTTTGTGTTTTATGTGGTCCTTCAGTACTACCAAGCAATAAACACTTCCACCCAAAAGATGGTATCTTGCTTGCATGAAGTCAACAAGCCAGCTGTAATTAACCTTGAGGGGAGCAGGAATAGGGAAACAAAAGCACTCTGATTCTCACCTCTGAGTCAGACAGAACTCGACTTGGGAACCAACCAACAACGGCCAAAACAGGCTTGTATACACCTCTTTAACAGTTTCACTGGACAGTAAACAGGATGGAAGGGGACCTACTGGGACACTGACTTTACCCAATTGCTCTTTCTCAATCCTTATTTCAGCCAAACAACATCACTGTTTACAGCAGCCTTATTGAACAGGTAACAAAAGCACCTATGAACACACCAGCCCAAAGAAAAACCTAATGTTCCCCATCCAGAAGCTGTTAATGAGTTGGATAGATGCAAAAAGGTCAGGAATATAAATCTTAAATGACTGAGCCCTTTCTAAGGATGAAGTAATTTTCTTTGCAATGAACACCAGACAAACCCTCTGTGTTCCTCTGTTTTTTTCTCTTGCAGTCTGTTCATGTCACCTCCTCACACAACACAGTTCTGATCCCAGGCTGACCTTCCAGGCACTGCCACAACATGCTCGGTGGTAAAAAGCCAATCAGGAGATAGTAAAGAGCAAGACTGAAAGCACAAAATGAAGCGAGAGAGCCTTTCATGCATCCCACGAACACAGATACCAAAGCCGCTGTAAATGATGGTCTGATCTTTGGAAGCTCTTACCTGATTCAGTGCTGAATGCCACAACATTGCTGCTTGGACCTTCACCAAGGGGGTTCCTAGGTTTCACGTGGAATTCATAACTGGGGAATAGAATGGAAGAGATGAAAATTTTTGCAAACTAAGCCTACTTCCGTAGTCTGGAGCAAGCAAGCAGCACACACCTTGATGCTAGTCCCCTTCTGGAGAAGAACAAAAAAGCCCAATTCTTGCCCCAAGACCACTGAGACATTTTTTGTCCTAACTGTGTAAGACCTCTCCTCTCTGAACACAAAATTAACCAGTCCTTTTGATAATTCTTTGCACACATACTATTAATATTTGATTTAATTCACCACTGATTTGTCTGTCTCCTCTCACACAGCAGTTTCAGTTCTGGCAAAGGGAGCAAGTTCAGATGAGGTCTGAAACAACCTGATAAGAGACTGAGTAAAGGACATTGCTATTTATTTGTACTTTTTGCATTCTTAAGAAAAACCTCCAATTCAACGCCTCTTAGGACCACCAACAGTGACAGACAGGGCCAGTAGTGAAACACAGGGCAAGTCTTCCAGGACAGGAGCTCAGCCAAGGCAAAGATCTGACTGTTTGAATGTATGTTAATAACCAGTATATGAAGCAATGACAAGACGCTGCACAGAGTCTCTTTTGCCTGTGTTTTTACTGATGTGGCACAACACCAGCCTGTGCTGCAGTTATCTCATGATCCCTTTTCATCACCATATTGGGAACCAAACACAGTGCTGTGGAAACAGAACACGACTGGAGGAAAAAATCCAAACCAGCCTCCTCTTCTTAAGCCTCCCCCACCTCTCAGTGCTTGATTAACAGTGGAAGTGCCACGTACAGAGGGACATCTCACACGCTCGGAGCACGTGCAGGGTGAATCTCTCCTGACACAGAGAGTCTTTTCATCAGTGACAGGGAGCCACAGGACACGAGTCAAAGGGACTACAGGCCTGGAAAATGGGCCCCAAATTAGAGACACTTGTGCTCTAAATGCAGAGCAAAATGAGAGCCCCAGAAGTGGGCAACTAAACATTGAGCTCTTGACTCGTGAAGGACCGTTTACCAAGGGTAACTTTGGCAGCTCGTGACTGTAACATAGCATTGTAATGTATTGCTGGAATTGTTTCCAAACAGCAATTTTCTAAAGGAAAAAAAAACCCCATACCACACTCTGCACAGTTGGAAATTTGTAAACTCCATTTGCAATTCCCCAGAAGAATAATTCAATCCAAACTTTGGATTACCTCTCATTCCTCCTTGGCTGCTGCAAAACCTGAGCAGCTCACTAATTAACCTCAGTGGAGTATTCATGCAGTACCAAGCAACTGTTTTCCATCCACTGTACTTCTAAGACAATATTTAACTTTAAAATTGCTTACTTAAGCAATTGCCTTTATTTCTAGGGTTTTCTTTTCTTTTTAAGGGAAATACTTACACAGACTGGTATGCTGAACAGATGCATTGTGGAAATTCATGGATATTTCTTGGAGAAACATGGACTTGTTTTGAGCTGAAAAAAGGCTATTCGGAGTAACCTTGACATCACCATTTTGAACTACCCATACTACTCCATGGTAGGAGGGAGACATTAACTAAATAATCAGTTTAAGAAATTTATAAATCTTCATTATCAAGTCCAAATTGTTTAAACGAAGTCATGCTTTTAAAAATAGGATCTGACCAGTGTTAGTATTCACACTGGGCATGTGGTACAGTAACTTTTGTGGTCAAGAAGTATTCTGTTCTGGTAGGAAGGGTCATAATATAGAGAACTGTAGCAGAGCAGCTGGAGATTCTTTCTGAAGAATCACTGAAGCATAAACAAAGATTTCCTAATATGTTGGGGGTCTTAAAGTAATAGCTAGATGATGCATTTTTGAAAATGTAGAGATTAATCCACACCAAGAGATAAAAGACTGCAAAGAAGTTTTCCTGCTTCCTTCACCGCAGGAACCCCTTATCTAGAGCTATTGTTGTAATTGTGATCATCAAGATGGAATGCTCTGTTACTTTATGGGCAGTTTATGGCTTGATCTCATGGGTGATAATAAACTCTTTCTTATGTATTTTGTAATGTATCCCTTTGTATATATGTGATTTTTGAACAAATATGTCGTTCTCAAGAGCTGATACACCCTACTTTGGGCTGCGTTAGGCAACATTCTTCATAGGAATCAGTCCTGTTCCCAAAAATCTTTAGTCTGTGAACTTGGACCCATCAATTCGCCAACTCCAAAAAGACAAAAACAAGAACTGAAGTTTATTTTCCAAGCACTGTTTTTCAAATTGTGGTTTAGGGATCACTAGATTCTCTGCAAAAGACCAAACCACAGCTTGGAAAATTAGGGCAAAATTTAAATAAAGAACTAAAATCTGCAGATAGAGATTTCAGCTTATGTAAACATATAAAGAAAATTGGAGAAAAGGAAAATAATAAAGAAACATCCAAAGTTTAGACCAGTCAGTAAGGGAAGCCTCTTATTAATAATGCTAAAGAGGAAATTTTAGAAACTAAAATACATACAATTCTCTGGTTCTGTATGTGTTTTTACAAGCATCACAGCCTCCTTTCCTCTGCCAATTTCAATCCTAAAACAATACCAGTGGCTTCCACAGTACAAAAATAACAAACAACAGCTTTTGGAGATGAGGAGAATTAGCTAGTTAATGGAAAATTGAAAGGGAGAGAAAGGAAGTGTCAGGCTGGGACCACAATATGACAGAGTTTACACACCTAACTTTAATTTTAAAGCCATGCTGTGGCTGTCTTACTAGAAGACAGTCTAAACTCTCCCTTTTCGTGTGTCAGGTGAAAGAGATCAAAAATATAAATAAAATGGTGAAAAAAGGGTACCATCTGCACTCATGCACTCCTATAGAAACCACAAGAAAGGGGAAAAAATGCTTAAGAGTTTCAACAAGTATGCATGGCAAAATTAATAAAGGGGAATAGGAAAGCTATAGAATGATTATCCCATGTCTGCTGCTTAGTTAGACTTACCTAACAAGAAACTGGAGTCTAAATTCCATCTTTATATCTGCCTGCCTACTATAACAAAAACCCTGCTACCCCGTGTAAGCAGCAATCTAATGTATCACACCTTTAACATCTCTAAGATTGCTATCCTACAAACTTTTGGAGACCAGGCCTTCCAAATCCTCCCAAAACTGTGTAAGACAGCAAAAGTCCTTGTGCAGATTAAATGGACTTGACTTACAGTAATTACTACTTGGAGTGTATTTTTCCACCACAGGAAATCGCTATACCACATGGAACTCTGGCAAATGCAGCTGCTCCAGCATTTTTCAAACCATGCAAAAGGAGAAGATTGAAGATTGCAGAACTGAAAATAGGTGAAGAGAGATTTTCACTATAGGAGAACTGGAGCAGCTGAGTACAGTCCTGGGACTTCAGGTCTGTTGCTGGGGAGATGCTGGAGTTGGATGGCAACTGTGCAGGGCTGTCTGTGCACAGAGCCCCTCTGTCTCTGCAGAGTGTGCTTGCATGGCAGTGTGATCAGGAAAGAAAGAGAGAGAGAGAGAAAGAAAGGAAGAAAGAAAGGAAGAAAGGAAGGAAGGAAGGAAGGAAGGAAGGAAGGAAGGAAGGAAGGAAGAAAGAAAGGAAGGGAGAAAAAAGGAAAGGAGAAGAAAGGAAGAAAGAAAGAAAGGAAGAAAGGAAGAAAGGAAGGAAGGAAGAAAGAAAGGAGGAAAGTAAGAAAGGAAGGAAGAAATGAAGGAAGGAAGGAAGGAAGAAAGAAAGGAAGAAAGAAAGGAAGAAAGAAAGAAAGAAAGGAAGGAAGAAAGGAAGGAAGGAAGGAAGGAAGAAAGAAAGAAAGAAAGAAAGAAAGAAAGAAAGAAAGAAAGAAAGAAAGAAAAGAAGAAAGAAAGGAAGAAAGGACGGATGAAAGAAAGAAATCTGCTGCTCTTGTTTGAGGAATCTTTCTCCTAACAAAGTTGGAAGAAGGGTTAAGAAAAATGGGAAATGCTTACCCATGAACCCTGACACCACCAGCAATTTAGTACAAAATCTGTCACTTTTAAAATAAAACAAATGGAAACCTCCAGCATTTTTCTGCCAATTTCTGAACTTTGCTGCATTGAAGCTTTCACTGTAGTTTCTGTCTCTTGACCCTTGCTGTTAACAAAAGCTAAACTCTGCATTGACAGAGGTTTTCTTGGTTTTTTCCTTGTATGTGATTAGTTCATTTGGGTGCTAACTGCAGTACAAAGCAATATTAGATAAAGGTGATAACAGCATGAGCAGGCAGGTATGAATTACTGTGTATAAGTGCACAAAAAGCTTATTCAGTAGAGGGCTGAAGACTTACGTGATATGGCCTTTGAGTAAATTACAGTGACTTTCTCTTTTTTTGTTTCATAACGTTGCAAGACATGTGAAAAAAACTTTCAAAGGAAGCCATCTACACACATTATAAACCATTTTGGTACATGCATATATATCCTGCACATTTCATGTTTACTTCACAGTTTTGCTTGGTTGGTTTTTTTGGTTTTGATTTTGTTTATCTGGGGACCTTGGATTTACTTTGGTTTTTCTTCGTTAATATTTCCTGTTATTTATATTCTCCAAGAGACCAAGGCTGGACACAGACTTTGCTTTGGGACACAATCTAACTCAAAAGTCCAAAAGAGACCACTCAAAACATTTTTAAAAAGGAGAAGAGTATATTTGAAATCACCAAAATAATTAATGGGGAAATGGATCAGCGCCTAATAGGAAGTTTTACAAAACTGTGGAATGCAAGCATCACAGGTTTTCTTTTTCTTATTAATACACTTTTTCTACACCAGTAGGCCTCTGGGACACATCCTTCAATGGCTACTCAAACTTCCCCAGAGCTATTTGGCACAAGTCTCAATATTTTTCTTTACTACCTTCAAATTACTGCCATCACAAATATGCATGAGAACAGTTCTCAACAATCTTCAGGCTCTCTTTTGAAGGCTTGTATAGAAATTTGGGCTGTAAAACTTCCTGGACACTATGGTCTCTGCTTTGGACTTCGTTGCCCTTAAACAAACCACCAGAATGAATGAGAAAATGTACACCAACTAAAAAGGGTTTCAAGATAGGGCAGGGATACAGAAATAAGAACTACATATTTTGGCAGAGAAACCAGCAGAAATAACAAAAAATCTCATTGGAAAAAAAACCCAAACAACATCTGCATTTAATATTTTAGGCTAGGAAAGTCCATGAAAAAACTACAGGTCAGTGAAACCAATTTTTTTCCACGGAGAATATGCAGAGGAACACCATTATTACTACACAAGAGATGGAATGAAGACAACAAAACCCCAGGAAGCCCATTTCTATCTCAGGCCTCTCAATGTTTATTGCAAACAAACAGCTCAAGGAGAAAAATACTGAAAATGGTGGATAATGACCTTATCTTGACTCACATATGGGAGATACTGCTTGACTATTAACATAGGAGAAGTCACTGCAATACTTCCTTATGAAGTGCAGTTTTAATGTAAAACAAGGAAAGAGCAGAGTCCTGGGTATGCCAGTGGTACTGGGAGTTCCAGAGTGAGTAACCTTGTAAGGAAACTCAGAAACAGGAGACCTGTATGACAACTCAGATGGAATATTACAGGTCTCATTCCTCAAATGGCCGCTTGGAAGTTAGACTGTAACTACTTTGACCAAAACAATCAGTCTTGTAGTTTGACTCTTTTCCAAGTGGAATAAACAGTACATTTCTCACTATAAGAATCGCAGAATTTCCATGTGGAGGATGAAAAACTGTTAGTTCATACTAGTGGATTTGTTTCTCTCACTTTTCTTTGCTAAGATAGAAATGACATTTGCATTAAAGCACTAAGCCACCTTGGCCCGCATTACAGAAACTGGAGGAAACAGAGATCTGCAAGATCAGAAACTGCCCCTAAGATCCAATCTCACAATAATTGATGCTGTAAGACAGCTATGAAGGTGACCTGGTCCAGGCCCCTTTTCATGACAGGGCTGACTTAGCTGCTTTGAGCTCAGGGTTGATCAAGTACAGTAGTTACAGACACTCACTGCCTGAGCAACAGAGTAAAATCTGAGTAGCTCACTACTTGGTTCAGGCTAACCAGGAGAAAGGAGAATAAATGGAATTTGGGTGTTACAGTCATTTCACTAACAGAAGAATAAAGATGGCAAAAACTGCAGAAATTTTGGTGTGTGTTTCTGTGTGGTACTGAGCAGGGGGCGGAGCGAAATGTGACCTGGACCTACTCTAAAATTCCTGGAAATAATATAAAGGGTAACAAAAGCTAACTACAGTACAAAGTCATAATCAACAGCTAAGTATATCTGAATATTAGATCACAGAGGTACATCTGTAATAGAAATGTTTAAGCAGAAGACATTCACAAAACAAGAGGAAGTTTTCTCCAGGCATCAGTTATATCCCGTTAACTATCTGTATAAGGAAGGTATATATAGTTATCTAGCTCACATAGCATAACCACACTACATGCTTTGAGATATTATAAGAGGATAAAATATTTGTCCTATAAGGAAAAATCCTTTAAATTAATGTGTGGTTGTCATCTGTCAGGCACGCCTTACTGTGGGAAAATGGCATGGATATGATATGGCTTTCCTTGGGCAAAAAACATATGGATCTCAGCATTCCAATGAAATCACATTGTACAGGAGCGTCTAAAACATCTTTTTAACAAAAAGCCCCCCAACAATCAGTTGCATTAGAAAGCAGCTGACTGTGCCCCACATTTATTTAAAGGGCCTATGTCCTCAAAGCCAGAAGTTTTTCAAATCTCTGTTTTACTTTCATGTCAGAGTCAGTCTCCAGTCAAGTCGCCAAGAACACAAAGCTGGCATATATAAGACAGAAAGGCAACTGCCATAACATTTAGAACTTTATTTGTTTAAAAGTAACCTTCACAAGTTGTTGTATGCCTATGAAAGTCCATTTTCATTTTCACCTCCATATTGCCATGGTATGAGTCTGCTAAAACCAAACACTTGATAACGGTACTCAAAGTCAGAACTCTTTTTTTCAGCCAGAGCATTTTTTCTGGACCTAGTCACTTTTCAGACAGCTAAATGGGCACACAGAATACTACATGATAATCCTCATCCCATTTAACTTCTGTGTTTGTACTTACTGACAGCTGCAGTCTCACATGCAATTTTTGATGAGCGACTGTAAAAGTCTCTTTGTTGCCTCCCTAACTCTGTCCAAATTCCTGAAATATTTAAAGTCTGGCCATTAGCTCCTAATCTTTAAAAGCTGCCTTGTGAAAAGGCCAGCTCAAGGGAAGAAGGGTGTCTGCCTTGCTGCAGAGCTTGCCAGAGGTGTAGCAGTACGACTTATTCGAATGAAGAATGCAGAAGACAAAAGCAAACAAACAGCATGATCTGGCAGGCTCAGATGCACCCAGGTTTTCCCTGCTGCTTGTTCTGCCCCCTTCACACCGACAAGGACAAGTTGTTTGTCTTGCTTCCCTCCTGCTGGTCGTGGGCAATTAACTCTTTAGCTTCTGGGCCAGGCACTACCACAGCCTACCTGGAGTACAACAGGACGCCAGACCTTGGCCAAGGTGACTGCAGACCATCCCTGCCATGTACAGCTCCTCAAGAGAGTACATCTGCACAACCACAGGCTTGAGCTGGCTTGCCGCTGTAGGGTCTTTCTGCTTTCAACTTATCCATGAAGGCTGAGGTAACACATTCACAAACATTTTTATGCCTTTTTTGGAAGTCTTTGTTTAGGTCTGGCTGGTTTGGATCTGTCCTGAACTGCCTCTGAATGCACTGGACCTTCAGAGCAGCATCGGGGATTCACATGAGCCTCACTGAGAGCTTCAGGAAAGCTGGAAAAAATGGGGTCTCCAATTCAGCTTGTCAGTTTCTCCAAAGTGTTGCAAGGCCAACAGGTTCTTCTCAGTTAATCCACCTTCTGCTGCTGAGCATCTCTCCATATATTGCTGGTACTTTTGTAATTGCTGATCGCTTGTGGGAGGGATTTCTATTTCTCCTCCAAGTTTCTTTCCAGGTCCACCTCTTCTACAGCTCTTTCCTTTAAGACTAGTCGTGGAAAAGTTTCCTTCCCAGTCTTAATGTATTACTTGATGAATTTTTAGACATTTCAGGGACTCTGTTAATGAATATTGAGCTGTGTTTAATTGTCACTCTTCTGCCCTTTTGCAGCCAGTTTTGTCCACAAGTCCATTTCCTTCATCTAATGAGCAGCTCCTGATAGACAGGAGACTTTTATTCCGGACATGTGATGTTCCTTGGCAGAACAGATACTGTCTACATGATTCCAGCTGTCTTAACCACTTTCTTGTTTTTCCTGAATTTACTGTGCCAGCAAGCCTGGATTTAAATGGTAACAGTAACTTCTTGTGCTTCTGCCAAAGCTCTCAAGGTGTCCTCAAAATTAGGCAACACACGTTTTTCTTGGAATGGGAATTTTATTGAACAGAGCCACTCTGAAGACTTTGCATCCCAAAATCTGGTGAGACTTGAGGGACGTTCACCACGGCAATTTATATCAAAGATTTTCAGTTTTGGGCAATGGCCTCCTGGATCCAGAAAGGTTTTCACTGTCTTTCCTTTTTGAGGCTGGGGCTGGTGAGTGGTAGCTGCTCCCTCCTCAGGAAAAGTTATCCCTTTATATCTTAAGTCAGCCTCCACCAGTCACTCCTGATTTCCTATCTAGCTCCTTGTAAGAAAACTCACACTTCAAAAGACAGCTGTACTCCATGGTCTTTGGTTTGCTTTTGCCTACCACAACCTGAAAGTCTTCTCACAGGTTTCACAGAATTGTTGCTATTTAAAGTTAAAAACCATGTTATTTGCTTCTGCATAGCTCCTGCCTTCGTTATGGCCTTTCCAATGGTTCTAGCTGGATCTGCCTGTCTCTGTCTTGCTTCCTTTCTGAGCAAAGAGCAGTGTTGAAAGCTTTTCCCTTATAATCATGCAGACACTGCTCCCAGCAGCAAGGGTTTTTCTTTGCTTCCATGTCCTTCTACACTTAACCAAATCCATTCCATCTCTGCCACCGTATGTGACATGAAGAGTTTGAAGGTGTAATGAAAAGAGAATCTGCTTAATAACACAGAGCTCTTTCCAAAGATGAAACTGTATTATTTCAAAACAGAACTGAAATGAAAACACAAACAGCACAGCCTGACAACTTTAGCAGCACCTACTCCCTTTTTCAGTCACTACTTCAGAAATACATTGTTTTGCCATCTTTTACAAGCCTTTTCAGCTAATCACAAAAAGCAATGCTTGGTGGCCGAGCTAGCTATTGCTAATATATCCTAATTGCCTCCTAACATGACAGAACAACATAGCTGCAGCTCACTCTCTCGCAAGCCACACGCCTTTAGGAAATAACACAAGCATTCTTGCAGAAAAACACAGCAATTCTAGCCCATCTTGTGAGCCCATCTTCTGAAATCTGTCAAGGAAGCTCTTTTGCAGTATCACAATTTGCCCATGTATTTTGTTTTTCAAATTCTCTTCCCTTGCCTGCCACTTAATGAAACAGCTCCTCGTTCCTTCTCCTAGGAGCTGCTGGTTACAAGTACATGAGCTTGAACCAACATCCCAGATTACGCCACACATTGCCTAAAAATCAAGCATCAGCATGGGCTCTATGCAGAATTTTGTGCTGTGTTTACAATTTATGGATGATAACAATAGAAAAAGGAAGTTTCTCTAAAACAGAAAAATCCATTCACCAACACCAAATGGATGGTCTTACAGGAAAAGCCCCAATTGTCACTCATTAAATTTCTGATGCAATTAATAAACACTGTAACAAAAGACAAGTGCTTTTCTTCCCTGCTCTGAATTTTACCATAAAAATAAGAATAATTTTTTATGAGATATGATATTTAAAGACAGATCATGCTTATTTGGACTAGTTACATGAGAGGCATGCCACCAACTGGAATTCACTTACTCATTTTTAATTTGCCAGATTTTTTAAGACACTGAAAGAAAACAACATATTCAGGACAAATGTGGTTTTCCTCTCCACAGTAACTTTCTTACTTTTGACAGGTAGTCTTTCTGATAGGACAGGTCACTTCTGCAGCTTGTACAGACAGCAAATACTCCTGGAAATTTCCTAAAGATTCCTCAAATGTGTTTTATCTGTTAACTTACAAGAAAGCAAAACCAAACCATACCTTTTTTCCTATCAAAACGAGAGTAAAACCAATCAGGTCTTATTTACATAGGCATTTCCATTTGAAGTGGCAGAGAGCTGACAGGATTAACTTAAAAAATCATATTATTTAATTACCTTGTGTCAGGTTTTAGGTTTTCCACAGTAGAATGGGTTTGATTTGTAGTGATAATTGATTTTTCCTTTTCACCATCACTTCCTCCATTTTCAGTTGACACAACCTCATACTCTGGAAAATTACAGTAAAGAAAAATTTGATTAAGTAACATCTCTTACTTGAGCTTCTTAGGTACAACCAGATAGTGAACGAGTAAGCAATTTTACAGGAACTCAAGCCTTCTGCCTTTTGCCAGCCTGAAGTCAATACATGATTTGGACTTTTTAATTCACTCAAGTTGGAAAAGAAAATGCAGGAAATGAATGAGCATGCAAATAAGTTCATGCACACACAGACACACACCAAGAACTACTGAGTCCGTCCAGTGCCTGCTTGTTACTCAGTGCACAAGGCAACAAACTGCCCCACATTTCTGTGGCAACACAACAGGAGCAAAGTGTGAGCAAAATGGTCTTTGTTCCTGACACTTGCAGTTTTTATGAAAACAGAGAGGTGAGTTGGATCACTGTTCTGGTTGTTATTTGTCAGACCTTTCCATCGTGTTTTGATTTTGGGCGTACCCAATGAAATCCCTTGTAAATAGTTAAAGTCAAGCAAAGCAACCATTCAAAAAACAAAATGATGCAACACATTATGTTTTCTGTTTCTTCCTATCTGAAACAGTGCATTTATTAAAAAAAAAAAGAGACACGATGCCAAAATAAGATGATTGGAAAAACATGCATAAACTACAAAAATAGAAAGAAATGACAGAAAAATTGATTTAAGCCTCTCTAAACAAGTAATGTCATACTGGCGCCAATATGAAGCAATCACTGTTTTCAGAAAACAGGATTCAATGCCTTCTCTTGAATTGATTTTGATGAGTCATTAACTGAGTTGTTAGCTAATTTCAACGTTCAATTTTTGTCAGTTAGTGTACAGAAGACAACGGAAGAATTAGGAATGGCCATCTTGCATGTTTACCTGTCTGTGTGCTGAGTCCTTCATGACTCACATGCGTTTATTCCCAATACAAACCTCTTCCTTTAGAAGTGAAAAGAAACAGATTCTTTTAAAGAGAGAGTTTTTTGACCCTCTTGCAGTGAGTACTGCAAGAATTATGCTGGCAAAGTTCTACTGACTTGCTAGATGGATGTAAGGTTTGGTTGTGTCTGGCCCACTGATAAACAACATCCTCAGGTCAAGAAAGATGTTTACTCTGTGCGTGTGCATGTATATATAGTGTTGTATTGTTGGAACTTCTTGACTAGACCTTACCAGATCCTGCACAGAGACAAGCCAGAAAATTGGAGAAGACACAGAGTCATACTTGTTAGGTATCTTTTTGTGTCATCACTGAGACCAACGATCCTAGTTGTGCAGATCTTGTTATAATCTAGTAGCATTTTCTTATCCACACTGGAGCTGACAGTAGCACAAAACAAAAGCACTGGGCTCCTTTAATCACTGCGGATTAAAGTACTTTTAAATGGCAAAAAACTACTCTGAAAGTAAATTAAGCTGGGAATACTGTATTATCACACAATGGAGGAAAGAAGTTCAAACCAACCAGTAACAGTGTCATTGTCTGGTTTTTCCCAGTCCAATATGACAAATGTTGGACAGCCCTCTACAGTCACCACCGTGAGGTTGGTTGGAGGATTTTGGGGAGGACGAGTGGGTTCTTCCTTGCTGCCAACTTCTTCTTGGGGAAAATGTTCAAGAGAGCTTGTGATGGAGCAAGGCACATCATCATCTTTCTTCATGTACTTGACATGGGGGGCTAAGGACAATAGGAAAGAGCTGTTATTCAATAGGTTTTTTTGCAAAATGGCAGTGCCATTTCACCTGGTGCACAACGTCCATCCCAGGACACCAAGCAAAAATCTGCACAAGCCGAACACAAAACTTTCAGAATAAACCCCATATATTCAATATTAAGCTGCCTGTTCTCCTTTTTGTTTGCTTGTTTGTTTTGGGTTTTGTTTATGGTTTTGTTGTTGGTTTTGGTCTTTTGCTTATTTTTAAAATGTTATTTATTGTTGTTAAACCTGTAATCTGCACTACCTTCACCCCCTTCCCACTGGCACCACTGAGGAAACGACATTCTGAAGGTATTAGCAGGTGATACACACCCTGATAATAATCAAAATATTAAATTAAATAACTTTGAAATAATTAAAATCTGCCACAAATTAGGAAAATCAGTTTTATTTCTTCTATACTAAAATGACACTATAATTCTACTTGCAGCTTTTGAGAGGTATGCTAATACAAAGACATCATATACTTTTTTTTTCAGCAGAAGGAGCAACAAGTTTAGTCCAGAAAGTAAAATTCAGTCAAGAACATGCTGGTTTGTACTACAACTCTTCCATCTGCCACTCAAGTGTCACAGAATCAAATAAAATTTTGGCCTTTGAATAACCAAATAAGATAGTTTTTATGCAAGGTAGGTCAGACTTCATATGCTCCCTGAAATAAAAATACCATAGCTATGAATATCCTACCTTGGTACCTTGGTTTGCCTGAAGAATCTGTTTCTGATGTAGGACTTGAGCTGAAGACAGTTGCATCAACTGTAGGAAACACAGTTATAATATAATTTGCAATAAATACAAAGTTTCAGTGTTAAAACTGCAACATTTCACAGTTCCTTTGGCATTTTAAATCATGATAAGAGTAGATAAATAGTAGACCTTTGCTGCCAGATCCGTCTCTTCATTTTAGGGACCCTGTTTTGTCTGTGATGCTGTGCAGACCCTGTACTTACCTGCTAATGCAGCCAGCCATAATAAAAATGACAGATTTCATGACTGCTGCTGGATTCAGTTCATGCAATATATGTAAAATACTTTTTAGATGTTTTAAAAAGGATGTTTTTGC
Source organism: Machaerirhynchus nigripectus (assembly GCA_013397975.1). Lineage (NCBI taxonomy): Eukaryota > Metazoa > Chordata > Aves > Passeriformes > Dicruridae > Machaerirhynchus > Machaerirhynchus nigripectus. The sequence goes on along the minus strand of VZRQ01005523.1, from coordinate 283,202 downwards.
ACTGCACTGGCTGTTTAGCTTGGAGCTTTTTTTATGTTCCTAGGAGATATAGAACTATTACATTGGCACAACAACTTCTCTAAAAATAACAACAAGGAAATAAAAATTCTGTCTCCAGGGTGTACAACTTCCACAAAATTTGAAGGAAATTGAAAGCAAATACACTGGTGAACAGAAATGTGCTAAAGCAGTGAGGATTCACAATACAATGTTCTATTAATTAGCCACTACACCAAACATGATGCAAATACTACAATGGACCTCAACAGATAAAACACAATACATTCCCAACAAGCATTTATAAATAAATCTACCATCCAGCTTGCTTTACTGAGCACTAAGGGTCACAGTGAGTTCATGATCATTGTAAGGAGATAAGAATTTAAGTATTACTGTAAATCCAGGAAAATTAGAAGCAGCCTCATTCACGAGAATATACCAAGAACTGCACATTTGGGCTTAAAAATTTTAAGCACATCCTCCTCCAAGGTGTGCCACCTTGAAAAGACTTAGCTCTGAATTTGTAATCAACTCCCAGTTTTATAAAGGGCAAATTACCCACTGACCACTCTGATTGCACTACAACATTTTCTTCTGTTTAAATGGTGGGAGTTTGATCAAATAAGTAGGAGGATATTACACCTGTGATGAGCACTATCAGTCACTGACAAATAATGCTTTGAATTTATGTCCTGGGAAAACCAAAATGTTCAGGAAAAGGAGTGCCTTATCGACTCTTTGCACAGCTTTAAATTGCTACTGAATAGTACTGAAAGCCTCCCAAGAATGTATGGCTTTCTAGGAAGGTGGAAGGCCTGTCCTGTTCTCAGTTACCAAGATGTGTAACAGAAGGGAGCTAGATGGTCTCAGTCAAATCAGAAAAGTCGCTAAAGGGCATAAAAGAAATTAGAATCACCCCAGACAGAATACTTCTTATGTTAAATGTACAACGCATCAATAAATTTCAGGGAAGGGAAGCAAAAGCAAAAGGGAAACCTTTATGTTAATTAAAAAAAAAAAAAAGAAAAAAAGAAAAAAGAAGAAACCAGGACTGTTTGTAATATGCTCACCGTAATACTCTGGAGTTGCAAAAGCTGTCGGCGTCTTATATAATGTTCCTGTCCTCACAGGTGGTGTTGGTCCAGCAGGCTTAGCTAAAGTGACAGATGGAGGGACTTGTAGCAACAAGATATTCAGTATTTCAAGGAGTCAAACACCTTTTGGATTTTCTAAGAGAACTCAGATTTGTGACAACTGCTTCATGCAACAAGTATTTTCATTCAAATAATGATAATCCCTCAGCTGGATTTAGGAAAGTTATGAATTGTGCTGGTTGCAAAAGTAACCTAATCCTGAAACCCAGTAAGAAAATTCTTTGCTACTTTGAGGTTGTCTTGGAGGACTTTAGTCAGCTAGAATATAACCTGGTTTAATGCACAGAACCATCCTACACAGACTGGTAAAAGGATGCAAAATGACCAGCACTGACCAGCTGTTCCTTAGAGAAAGCACCTTTCTTGATGAGCTGCAAGGCACAATAGCTGAAGTCAGCTACTGAAACTTGGATTCTTCCCTCAAATATAGGTAAGATTCATTTCTGCTCCCAATACAGCACATACATTAGCAAGGGTGGGGCTGGAACATATATAGTGATAAACACCAAGTCCTTAATTGTAGTCTACATTAAGAGTTTAACCACAGAACAGTACTGGAGCTTCCACTAAATGAAATCAGGATACACTTCAAATGAAAGCAAAGAAAATGCAGCCAAATTCAGCATTTTCAACATTTATAGCACTATACGGTTCAAGGAAAAAAGTTTTCTTTCTGAACTCATTTCTGTAGTAGGTTCCACAAGTCTGGACAGAAACTGACTGATAGAGGCAGTATTATCTCCTATAATTAAAAGCTATTTTAAAAAAATATTTTAGATTATGTGACATTGCTTTTACTCTTCAGCTGTTACCACCTAATAAAGAAAACAGGTTTCTAAGAGGCAAAGAATCCATGGTAAAGGATGTCTTGATTTCTTTCAAAATAGCTGTAAAAGACAAGAATTAAATTCACAAAACATGCAGGTACTCCCAGATAACCATGGCATGACACTGAAATCTCAACCCTGAAGAATCAAGAACTATGTAATGTAGTTACCTCCCCTTCATATATGACACAGAACACGGTGACTGAAGGCAGAACTCTGGCGAGTCAAATTTAGGGCAACAAAAATCCCCACTTTCCACTAATTTTTTCAATAAAGTGGAAATTTGAAAGATTCTCACAAGAGACCAGTTTCCCAAAGCTTCTGGAACTCTCATTTCCTTTTTTCTTTTTCCCCATTCAGGAGACTTTTAGTGTCTGCATAGAAACCTTTCCATAATATCCACTGGATGAGTTAGAAAGATGAAAGTAAGGAATTAATCACAGTGTTAATGAGAAAGAGGACAGAATTCTGACAGGGAAAATCCAAGAAGAAAATTGAGGCAAATTTTTCCTGTTAGTAAAGTGGAACTGTCTCTCCAGGGAACCAGAAGGAACAAAATTATAGTGTTTAAAACTAAGCTGGATAAAACACTAGGAAACACAGAAGAAGGAAAATCTTCTACTGGCCCCACAAGGAAGAACCAGATCATTTAACCAGTTTATTCCATCTTGAAAGCCTAGGAAGGTATGGTAACTGCTGACTAACACATAACCTGGCCTCTACTGTAAGGAAAGAGGGTGAAATTTCAAAATACTGGTAAATTAGTTAGGCACTTAGTGGAGAAAATTAGTAGAGACCCCAATACAAGCAAAAGAAAATATATCAGGTCTAAGACTGGTGATGTCTCCTGTTTTGTTGGAACTATTACCAAGGAAACACCACCCATCAATGACAAGTACAGACACAGCATTTCAATCTTGGCTCTGATGATGAGTAAATATATAGCTTGTCTCATCCAGCTTGGAGATTCTTGCTACTCATCTGCTGCACAAATACTAAAGAATTATTTACTAAATAGTAAATACTAAAGAATTATTTTAGTGCCTTAATAGCACACAAAGTCCCAAATGAAATAAACAAAAAAACCCCCCACAACAGAAAACACAGTAGAGCCAAGACTGTTATATTTCCAAGGAACTACAGAGAGTAATATGAAGAGGAAAGAAGTTGTCATGATGCTAAGCTTAAGGAGATGATAATTTCTGACTACCTTGTATAATGTTAGCCTAAGGGCTCTTATATGGAATCCACTGACAAAACATTCATGTGGATACTGAATATCCGCTTCAGGATAAAATTAAAATAAAACAGGAAAGGTGAAAGATTCCATGTCTGCCTAAACTGATACTGAGAAGCCAGAATACTTTAGCACAATAATCAAGCTAAACTCTGCACATGAAATAACTCAGCTTGCTCTACCTCCCAGTGCAGCTAGTTGTCTGAGTGACTATTAGATCATTATTTGCAGTGGTTAATGGATGTTCCCTATATATGTGAGGAATTCCTTAACAAATAACCAGTTAGGATTAGGCATTGAAGCACAATAATCAACATCTCCCATCCAACATGTGCATTAAATAGCAAAAAATTGTATTAGTAGACATGAAATATTCCTAAGGTTGATCTTCTTAAAGGATGACTTGGAGTGTGCTATTTTGCTTTCAGTTCCCTTACTAAGCATGATTTCAATATAACCAGGGAAAAAAAGGAAATAGGGTTTATGCAAGAAGACAAAAGACACAAGGCCTGTGTGTTCCAAAAGCCTAGTTTCTATAGATATCACAGATCAAAGAAATCTATGCTATAGAATTCTCCTATACCCTGCTAGCCAATATTATCTCACACACAATAGAATATTTATGCTGAAAAGGTTGGGATACCTGGACTCCCTGGTTTACCAGTGATGGTGTTTGGAGGCAGGGGTTTTCTTCTCATCTGTGTAGGCTTGGCAGGAGGTATAGGAGGGTGCTGAGGGCCAGGTGATACAGTAACTGAAGGACATTAGAAGACAGCATTATTAATTATTTAACCTCAAATTCCCTAAAATCAGAAACATACTAGAAGTTATATTCTGACTTCTCAAGCAATGTTTCACGTCTGATTTAATATCAAAAGTGGAGAGGTGAGATTAGGAGCTGATCTGAGTTGTATTTTCAGCCTTAAATTCTCTGAGAAGTGTGTGCCATGAAGTTTTAAACCAAGTTTACACTGAAAAAATGTAGCTCCTTTGGGATTTTGTACAAGTGTTTCAGTGATTCACTTTCTGTGTAGTTACTCATTTCTGTCAACAGTAATTTTTTGGCATTCAAATGGATGTATCTTCACACAATAAACACCACCTCAATGTGCCAGGAAACACTTTCACAAAATTTCTGACTTCTTATACTTTCTGACTAATACAACTGGCCACCCTCAGCTTGAAACAAAACAGGTAGGAAAATGAAATTATCATTAGGAACACTTTATTCTATGCCATTCAAACCTGAAAAAAGTTACTGTCACCTCATACACTGACACGGCTGAAGACAATTACTGTGGTAGAAATTTTGGAAGCACCCAACTTGGTTATTTCAATGTGCAGCTCCAGGTGGTACCCATTAAATTTATCTGATAATGTCCTTTGACAGTGAGGTCTAAAAGGAAAACCTAAACTCCTTAATTCATACTTACAAATAATTTTACTGTATTTTCCAGACAATTATGAAGGATTTTATTATGCAAAGGAAAGGCAAAGGAAAAGATTTTTGTTCCACTATTCACCTTTGCCCTTCTTTCCTTAAGAAAATCCAGGAGATATGTGCAACACATTTATGTAACAAAAGACTTTTTGTTCCTAAAAGGAGAAAATCCTCAAGAGTAATATAATTCTTATAACGCTGCCAATGTCAACAACTATGCAAGTTGCCTGAAACTGAATTACTGGCTCCATAGGGTACCTCAGGTCCTGTGTATCAGACCTTAGTTTACCCTATAAATAGAGAGCTTGTGGGCGAGAAGAGACCAGATCCAAAGACCCATTTAGGAGAGTTTTTTTAGAAATACTTACAATACACAAACAGGAATATCTCCATCTCTCTCTGTTCCCTGTTCCTTTTTGGACTCTTGCAGTCACTTATAAAACAGTTGGGTTTTTTTCTTTTTTAAATCCCTCAGATCAAGACAGAAAATAATGTTCTACCTAATTCAGAAAGATGTAGTGGTTTTGAAAAAAGCATTTGTAGGCTTCATTTTCGTTCTTAATCTCCAAATGGAGGTAAAAAAATATGCCTAAGGCCTGAAAAAGTATAATAAATTTTTGTATATATGTCATCATACCCTAGATACTACTATATGGCAGTATTCATCATTACTTTTCCCCCTGCCCATAATTAGAAAATGGGGTTGTCCAAGATATTTATGAGGTAAAAATGTGCAAGTATTGACTTGCCAGTGGTTTCTATCATATTTTCTGAACAGCACAACTACAACAGTTAGAGACAAACTAAAACATTACATTCAGTGTACTGGGTCACAACTGACTCTAGTGTACTGTATTCTGGAAAAACAAGAATTCCTACTTTTCCCTTCTGCTGCTTGCCACAATGATTTGTGTGATGGTCGATGATGCTAGCAAATCTAATTACCAATGTCTGGAGACTGAACTTGTAAACCAGGATGCACAATAGAGTTTAGGGATTTAGTGATAGTGTAGATTCTTGTAAGGACAACAACATGGTGAAATATTAGGATTTAATTAATCTCAAGGCTTCTTTATCAAGGCTTCCTTTACTCAAGGAATCTATTTCCTTGGCTCAGTCACTCCCGATGAAAGAGGAGGATGAGCAGCCTCAGGGCAGACATCTTTAGTGGTGACATAGACAGTGGGAATGAGTGCACCCTCAGCAATTCTGTGGATGACACCAAGCTGGTCCTGCAGTGGACACATTGGAGGGAAGGAATCCCATGCACACAACCCTGGCAGGCTGAACAGTGGGTCAGTGCAAACCTCCTAAAGTCCATCATGGCCAAGTGCAAGGTCCCATACCTGGGTCAGGGCAATCACCAGTCTCAGCACTGGCCAGATGAGAGACAGATTGAGAACAGTCCTGCCCTGCAGAGATGGGCTTGAGGATACTGGTGGATGAAAAACTAGAGACAAGCCAGCAACGTGGGCTCACAGCCCAGGAAGCCATTTGTATCCTGGGCTGCACCAAAAGAAGTGTGGCCAGCAGGTTGAGGGAGGTGATTCTACCCCTCTGCTCTCATGAGGCCCCACCTGGAGTGCTGCATCCAGCTCTGGGGTCTCTGGCACCACAGTGACATTGGCCTGTTAGAGCAAGTCCGTGCAAGGGCCACAAAAACCATCAGAGGGCTGGACCTCTTCTCCTGTGAAGAAACTCTGAGAGAGCTGGGGTTGTTTAATGTGGAGAAGAGAAGGCTCCAGCGAGACTTTAGTGCAGCCTTTGGTTCTTAAAGTGGGCTTGTGAGAGAAATGGAGAAAGGGTTTTTAATAAGGCCTGTAGTGGTAGGACAAGGAGAAACAGTTTTAAACTGTTTAAACAGTAGATTTATATTTGATAATAATATAAACTGGAAGAGAGTTGCTTTAGATTAGATATTAGGAAGAAATTCTTTACTCTGAGGGTGGTGAGGCCCTGGCACAGGTTGCCCAGAGAAATTGTGCATACCCCATCCCTGGCACTGTTCAAGGCCAGGCTGGATAAGGATTGCAGCAACCAGGATGGTGGATGGTGTCCCTCCTAAGGCAGGTGGGGTGAAATTGTCTGATCTTTAAAGGTTCCTTCTAACCCAAACCATTCTATGATTCCATGAAGTTTGATACATATTAAGGCCTCATAAAGAGAGCTGAGATTGGAGTTATACAAGAAAATTATGAAAAAGTAGTAGCTAATTGCACAACGATACCCAACTGCCTTTTATGACTACAGTTCAAGGAACTGGGCTTACCTCAAAGCTCTAAAAGCTTAACTTTAGACATCCAATGTCATAAAAGAAGTAAAAGTTGATTTCAATATCCCTTCAAATCTATGTGCATAAAAAAATTTCAAGTCTCTGCAAATCTCAAGCTGGATTTACTTAAGGAAACATCACTACCTGACATTCAGTAACAGAAAGTGCAGAGCATCATCCTTGTTTTCAGTTCACAGGTTGCCTTCAGCTGCTACTAATAGTACATCACACTAGACTTAATCTTTACAAAGTACAGTGGTCAGCCTGAATAAACTTAAAAATTATAAAACATCAGAACCTGGCCATCAAGATAGGCTCTTATCTTTGTAAAGGCAAATTAGGTGCAAAAGATATTCAACAGGGATTAGAAAAAAACCAGCAGTTTATAAATTAGTTTTAAAATCCAGTAACATGTTCTCAAAGGAGAAGCTACCTAAAAAAGAACAGCTGCAACTGAGCAGTAAATCCAAGAGTAAAACAAAAAAGATTTAATTTTCAGTCAGTTTCTATGTCAGAAAAAAACACAGCTAAAGCAAGTTCTGTGCTTGGTTATGCTTATGAAACAAAGGAATTCTTTACACATCAGGGCATTTACCTGTTGTATGTATGTTTGTATATATATATGGCATACTCATTCTATACTAAAACTTTTCCAGTTGAAACAAAATTTCTGAGGAGCTGACTAGAAAAACATGAAATACAAAAGTTCAGTTTCTGGAAGCCATTTTCAGTTAAAATATTTTGATTGTTTTGCAAATATGATTGCAACACTTGCCAGAAAAGTAAACCTTACAATTCTTCTATTACACATGTAAAAAACCCCTGTAACCTGATTTACTCCTCACTGTTATTTTCCTTCAAGCCTAATGTTCTAATTTTCCCAACAATCCCAGTATTCAACAAAACTTCCTCACACATGGGAGAACAAGTTGGTTATGCTTTTATCTTTTTCACCTTTGCTATGTGGAAACTATTAGGATGAAAAAAATCAGTGCTTACAGTATTGTGGCTGTTGGATCATAAAGATACAACTCTGGTGGTGATAATTTCTGCCGTATGTAATGACTAAGCATATGTAAGTGACTAAGTAGTGGTTATGAATTATTCTTATTTTTATCACTTTTAATAGCATCCTGAAGCCATGAGAATGTGTATTGATGAGGATGATTAAGAATTATTTTTTCTTCTCAGTGGAGGTGCTTTGTGTGCAGAAAAGGCAGTGTTTTAATTTTAATAACAACTGTTAAAAATGGCTTTATTTCCTACTTTTATTAACCTTACCAGAAATCGGCTCTTGCCAGGTATCAACATATTCTGGAGGTTTTTTGACACCCATGTCAATAGGTCTGGCAGTAGCCTCAGGTGTATAAAAGTCATCTGTGAAAAAAGGAAATTAAATAAGTATCTACAATGTGGCACCAAATCACGGAACACTTTGCAAACATATGGCTTTTTTTTGCATATGTTCAAACTCCAGCTGACATGATGTGCAAAACCAGCGTGTGTGGCCCACCTCTGTCTTTACTGATAACTTAGTGATATCCATTATCTTCTTACTGAGGTAAGTAGAAAGTGATCTGGTTCTACAAAGCCTGCAGTTTAACTTTAAACACTCCTTGAGTAAAGTATATTTGGAAAGAGAAAATTAATAAGATGAAGAGGTTGAGTTAAACCAAGACTATATGTGGAAAAATGAGTAGAGAGAACATTATAGTTTTTCAGGGTAAAGAATAAAATGTCCACTGATTCTTGCAAAGGGAAAAGTTCTCCTTCTCCCCATAATAAGATCTCTGGTCATCTTCCATATTAAATGGTTAGAGCAGTTCTGGACAAAATATATTCACCATATTTGGAGTACAGGAGACAAAGTATACACAACATCCAGTTTGTATATAAGAGAAAGTCCTACTTAAAAGTTATATAAACATGCTTTTAAAAATGTAAGTGGCATTAAAAAGATCAACACAGCTCCTGGTACAAAACAACTGTTTTACATGCTGGTATTTATAGGACAGCCAGACTGTGAAATTAATATGCTTTCTCTACACAAAGTAAGTATATTTGCTTTATAAAAACTGTATGTATAGTAAAGCAAGAAGATGAATTGCAACTTCATCCTGTTTGTGGGAAAACACTCCACACACCCTTGCTCATGATGCAAGACAAAAAACCCTAAAATTTGATTTAAAAAAAACCCTTAAAAATTTGATTAAAAAAAAAACACATTAAAAAAATCTCAGTATTACTTTAAATATCAAATTCCAACCCTATTCCAACATGATCTAATCACTTCAGCTAAAGATTTCATAGGTTTGTAGTCTAGCTCTCAACTTGTTTTGACATTTCACTAGTATTTTGATGGTATGAAGCAGATAATTTTTCAATTGCTTTAATGTTTGATCATTCTTGTTGCATGTTCCTTACAAATCCACAGCCCATACATGGTAAATAATTTACTGAAGATTAAAGTAATGAGACTTGCAGTAAGCTGGGAACAGGATGCAGACGACCTGGTCCCTGTGTCTAAAATATCTGAGCACATCATATTGTTTTATATAACTGTAATTTGTCTTCAATTAAGTAAAATGATTAATTAGATTTTCAGATATACAAAGCACCAGAGTGATAATCAGTGCTCCATGTGAGTGATGTTCAAGGGAGAAAAGGCATGAGAAGACTAGCACCAGCTTTAAAAAAAATAAAAATAATCTTGTACATCATGAGTTACAGTCAGAGCATGTTTAGTTTCTCAGTTCACCTTTCAGTGAACATATCAACAAAATGTGGTAGCACATTGACTAATTCACCCTAAATCACCCAAGTACATTACAAGTCTAAATTAGTTTCACATGCTACAGTGTCTGCAGAAAAACCTATCTCTATCCCGCTCCTTAGAATCTAATTTAGAATCACAATCTTTTCTGGGTTATATCAGCTAAGAATGAACAAAATATTGTACATATTCTAGATGGAAGAAGTAATTTTTTTCTCTTTTCAGAAACATAAACTGCTGTTCTGCCATTAGTAAAGTAGTAATGAAAAATAAGTTACAAACCACAGTACTTTCATGTTGGCAAAATATCCTATTTTGAGTATTTCAATACACTTTAAAGTTACATAAAAGTTTGTATTTTCACACAAGATACCTGCACAACCAAAGTTTGTTGTATTTGTCATAGCATTTGCCTTATTGTATTATTTATATGTATGTATTTATATGTATGTATTATGTTATAGGTATTACATTACCTAGTGTAATTTGCTTATTAAAAGCACCACATTCATCCAAACCTTTAACAGAATTAAGAATAGATCTATTACCTGCATATGTCTTGGTGTCTTCTTTTAATTCTATATTTTTTCCTGGAAACATTCATGGGGTCCGGGACATGTTTAAACTAATCTCTGTGTCTTTAATAGTAAGAATACTATCAGAAGGGTGGATCATTTTAAGGGAAGTAATGGAAAAAGTGCCCTTGATAAAATAAACTGCAATACTTTATACTTGAGTTCCTCTGGAACTTTGCTATACACACAGAGTTTAAAAAATAAGAAGAAAATAGAACACAAAGTTAATGGCCATTATAATGAAAACCATGTATGCCTCCCTTTCACAAGGCAAATGGAAGTGTTGCTCAAAGTTTGTTTGCTGACATTTGTCAGGAAGCTCAGTAGGTTGGGAGCAGTATTTAAATGGTTAGGATTAAACTAAAAAGCAACCCAGTAAGGTAAGTTACATACACTACTATGAACAGCCATCTGAATAAAATTATATTCTAGAGAAAATGGCTATAACATGGCAAAAACCTAAAAGGAATGATAGTCATGAGGAAGTAATCCCTGACCTCTTTTGCACAGTCAAGTTTAGCACCTGGCACTACAGCTGGCCAGGAGACTGAAAAGCCTGCCAGGAAACCAGCCACAATCCTGTGTGCTGGTGCTGGAAAAAACAAATTCCACTGCTTATCATCTGGGCTCTGCAGCTGCCAAGAACTCTCTGCATGGGGTGAAACATCTTTGCACTGAGGCTAATGAGTCCAGTTAGGAAGAAGATATGGAGAACATTCAACAGCAGTGCCAGCCCAGCAAGGAATTAAAAGATCCAAACTGGTGTTTGAACAATGGAATATCCAAGAATAAGTGATGTAATGTCTAAAGGTAAGTCTGAAAACATATGTTATATACATAACATATTCATAACAGCCCGGTTAAAAATTCTGACCACCTTAGATCAAAAGTTCAGGATTTTGATAAGCTAACCACAGAAAATACTGAAAAAGAATCTTTTTTTGTCTCTGCTCAGCTGGTAAGATTTGGGGTTCCAGGTTATAGAGTTCTCTTTCCAAAGTCTCTTTTGCAGACTTAGGAATTCTTTTGCAATAGGTTATTAATTGCACCTTGTTTGGGAGAGATACAGAAGATTTCTTTAATTGATTACCTGAATTCTTTCTTGTGCAAATTTATTTTTGTGGGCACAGTCAGCCTTGTGTCTCAGACACTGCCACAATACTGTGATGTACGTGCCTTCCAGAAGACTTGGGAATTCACCTACTGATCATCAAGAAAAGTACAGACTGAAAAGTGCTGAAAAGCTGCAGTCCTCTCTCAGGTTGTCATAAACGTAGAAAATTCCTTGGTGATTTCTCTCACACTTCTCAGAAGAAGGATGCAGACTCACAGAAACATATCAATGAGTTGTTTTGGCAGTGGGGTTGGAGGAACAAAGAAGTGGGCAGGAGATAACAAAGGCCAGTTCCTCTTAGTGCTTTGGGTAACAAGTTTGTCTTAAAGGCCCCACTGGGCAGGACACAAAATTTAGCTAGCAGACATCCACGGGATGTTTCTTTAACTTGGAGGAAAAAATACTTATGTAAGTTGGCAGTGGCAACCACTACTGAAGTATCATTTTTCAGAAGAATTCCAAAAGAAGGTGCTTATTTACCAGTGAGTACACACAGCATGCACAATAAATAGTAGTCTTGTGGTGACTTTTGACACCACCTACCACGATGAAGCTCTAGCTCTTCCTGGCAACAGGCACTACCATAAAGACATGGAAATAATAACAAATGGTGGGCACACCAAGAGGGGCACTTACAATAGGATTGCTTAAAACAATACTTCAGCAACCTAAACCAGCATTAAGCAGAAAAAACTGCATGTAACTATTATGTTTATACTACTGATTTACTTAGCATGTATTCATTTTTCCTGGTGTTTTTTATAACCTACCAATACCTCTGCCAAGGTTATGAGTATAGGGGAGAAGAGAAAAGCTCAGTGTACTGTGTAATGTAATTGTGTGTTTGTGCATAATTTCATAATGTGATCCCTCCTGGAGACCTGTGTGCATTCTCCTATCCCAGCAATCAGACATTAGACAGCTCACTTATAAGGGGATTTCCAGCACAAGTGAACAACAAAACTTTTTGACCCAGAACTTCTGAAATTGGGCATTTAATGCTGTAACTGGCTCTGATGTCCTGGAATTTGATGGCCTCATTTAATTTACCAGAAGGACTATGAAATGTCAAAGAACACATACCTCTAGTGAAGGCGTTCACTCTGGATGTAGTACAGAAATGTATGTCATGTTCTAAACAGGTTAAGTTTAATTCAATTTAAATATACAACCATCTCTTCTGAGCTTTTACCCTTTCTAACAGCATGGCAGGCTTGTGAAAATGTACAGGAATGAGTAGCTCAAGACATTCTATGATCAGCAACAGGTATTAAATTGCCAAAGATACAAGAAAGAAACATAGGCAAAAACGTTTAGAATAGATGGAATATCACTCAGGCTATCCTAATCAAGCTAGCAGAGAAATAGTAACAGATCCCAGCAGTAATATGGGACAGGAGCACTTTTAGTGGGTGATGAGCCAAAAGTTTGCCTTGAATATGTATATTATTTATTTTTTTGTATTATTTATTATTTTAAACTTGAATTGTTGATGAAGAATCCCAAAATTACGTATTTAATTAACCAAAGGCTGTATTAAAAAAAAATCCTCAACAGTATTTGTATTGATGTAATAAATGAATGCTCTATGAAATAAAAAATATGGATTCATTATGAATCAGCACTGAAAATACTATGTTTATTGGATGGAAAAATCAGGTACAGCTGAAAAAGGAAAAATGATTTTTCCTCCAACAAAACCTGTACTTTTAATAAGTCTTTGTGGTTAGGGATGTTTGTTATCTACGTGCATATGGATACATAAATTGAAGACCCTTGTCTGTCATCCACCAACATGGAATTTTTTTGTGCTGAAGTATCCAAGCCTGAATACTGCAAAGTCCAAATACTGCATGGTCTGAATGTGGGTGGGTTTGATGTGAACACACCCCGTGCATAGAGAGTAACTAGCAAGATTAAGGCTTCCCTACCAAGCCTCCTGACTTGGACTTAAACAACTGGATGATCCTTTTCAACTAAGTGTTTTCCAGTAATTATTGTGGATCTAACATCTAGGAAAAATTAGCAAACAGTGGCCACAAAATAATCCATCTGTAAGTTTACACAGACTGGGTGCCAACATAGTTTCATAATCACCCTCAGGAATTATATAACAAGATCAGCAGAAGCAATTACACATGGCACTCCGAGGAACTAAATTCTACAATAAAACACAATGAGATATTTTGCAGGGCTCAAGATGACTTGGGGGAGGCGCATTCTGGTCTTTCCCTGATAAAGAAAAAAAAAAACCCCAAGCCCCAGAACTCTACCTGTTGTTGGCACAATCCACTTCGGCACTCCAGGTGCTTTTGTTCTGGCTGGTGCTACTGTGGTTTTACTAAAAGCTGTGAGAGAGTTTCAAAAGAAAAAGGAAAAAAGAAGAAAAAAGAAGAAAAAAGAAAGAAGTTCCATGAGAAGAATACCCAACAGACTTCTACTGTCATGCCAAAAATTCCACACTAGAGAAGAAAAAGTAACACCTACTGTGATGACACACACAGTTTTGGTTTCTTTTCTTTTTTCTGATTTGGAAAGACTTTAACACTAGAGTTATTAGTTGATTGAAAAATACCTTTTTTTTTCTTCCAGCAATACTTAAAATTCCACTAAGAATAGATGAAATTAATTAACTATTTAATCTCCTCCCCCTCTCAGATTGAATAAACATTTATTACCAGGTCTGGTCTGTGATTTATCCGATGGCTTTGGTCTTGCAGAAGTGAGACGTGTTTTATGAGGTGCTAAAAGAAATAAGGTTCTGTTTCAGTGCTGTGTGTGAAAGAACACGGACAGTGCAGTGAGATTTGCCAGACAAAAAGGTCCATGCACCAATGCGATACAGCAAAATGGACATATGAGAGTTCTATGAGTTCTAATCCAAAATGCATGTGGAAAATGCTAGTTTCTTTAGTGGCCAGATGACTCCATCATGCAGTCTGACCAGTTACATTCATATGTAGGTTTAGGAAAAAGATATAAAATATTTACAGCCAGTTACCCAACTGTATATGGATACAGAGTTAGCTCTGCAAGGTATCCATGGCCTTAAGACATTTAATTAGGTTCTGTAAAAAACAAACAAACAAAAAACCTCAAAATAAAACACCAAACTGAACCCCCCAAATCAAAGACTTAGATAAAACCATGACACATAGAAATATTGCTGAGAAAACAACTGGGAGCATTCAATGCAGACACTATGCAGGGCAGCTGAAGCACAGTGTCATCACCAAGGTTGAAACCAGAAGCCTTCAACCTTTTCTTATTGTTGTCTTTCACTTGCAAAATAATTTTGATACTGTATTTGTTATGGGATCTGTGACACAAACTCACACTGGAAGCCGAAAGCGTAAGCAGTAGTCACTGTTACCTCGTGCCCAATTAGCAACTTCAGTAAATAAATTTTTTAAATAGAGCTGGCTCTTTGGTATTCAAGTCTAATAAACATTCGACCCATAACACTTAATCCAGCCTCTCCGAAGCATCAGAGAAAATGCTTATGCAGGACGGAACACATTACTCATTTTTGACTTGTAGATTTGGGAAGTTTTACAGATTTAGATTTTGTACGGAAAAACTTGGAACTCAGTCACACTGATGTTTGCAACACTATGTATCTGAGTATCCAATACACAGCTCTAACACTGTTTAAAAACTTCATATAGTCTTTGAGATTTGAGTCAATACTGAGCAAACCCCATTTTCAGAGCAATAAACTAAAATATTTGACAAGGGGAAAAATAAATTTTCATATTATGTGTTTGAAATAGTTTTAAAGGTAATAATGAACATAACATTAAACATTAACTGTACTGATTTTCCTTAAGACCTACAGACTCTCAATACAACAACTTCAGAAAATCTTAAAAAATTACCTGTATTGTACCAAGGAATTTCAGTTGCTTGACCAATTTTGGGCCTGGGTGAAATGTGGTATGTTTCATTGGGAACTGAAAATGGAGATATTACTGCTTATCAAATGCAAATGATATCCTTTTAAACATAAGACATCACAGATGGAAAGGAAATTCAAACTGTCTGTGCAGACCATAAACAAAAGAGTCAGTGCTAGAAATCTGGCTGAAAAATCATGCTTTTATACAGGTAAAAGATATTTCAAGTCTGGGAAGATATATATCATTAGTAAGTCAGACAAAATCAGAAAAGATGATCAGGCAATGCCTTTTTACATGACTCCTCAGCCTTGTACAAGTAATATTTATTTCTATAAAGAATCTCATGAAGAAGAAAAATGGCTGGAAAATTAAAACCAGCAACATTTTGTACATGCACTGGACTGTAACTAAAAAATGAACATGGCAAAAATATATTAAGGTATTTTTGTTGATTAAAGTGTAGGTTTAGCCATATAGCAAAAGCAGAGAAAGTAAAGATTTATGAAAAATAAACTGACATAATATTCTCATTACCCAAAGTTATTTTGGACCCATCAACAACATGAACTGTTACAAGGTTAATTGATCCCAGGTGTGTTGCCCTTGGAGCTATAAAAAATAAACCATTGTTCTGTGAGAAGGGAAATTAAAGAAGTTGGATTTCATGAAGGATCTGTCTCCATTGTTTCCTAAAAACCTATCTGCACATCTGCTAGGACAATTTTAACAGACACGAGACAGACACCTTCTGATTAGTCTGGACGTATTTTCATGCTGACAACCAGACAGTGCAACTATTCTGCTGGGCCCCCACTAATTTCAGAACACATGCCCTAAACCTGGAGTTCTGACAGTCTTTGGTCTTTCTCATACTTGTATTAACTTATGCTTCCCTAAAAAAATTCTACAAGTTTTTAGCAAGGTATTTATTTTTCAGACCTCACTCAAATTTGAATGAAGTAATTGACAGTTATCTAAGTTACTGGATGAAAAGGACAGACTGGCAGGTAGAGGCACACCCTACATGTCTCTTTGTCTTTCAGAAATAAGATTAAAATACAGAAGCTGGAAAATTAACATACTTATTAACTACTTAACTATTAACGTAACTTATTAACTACTTATTAACATAAGGAGCTAAAGCTATAAGGAGCTAAGGAGCTATAAGGAGTGGCTAAAAAGTGCCACTTATTTTTAACAGTAGACATTTGTTTACAGTTTTTCCTAACAGTGGCTTGTTTTGCATACACACCAGTATAACGATTTAAACTTTAGAAGGCAAAAAATAAACCTCTAAATTCTGTTTTCTAAAATTCCTTCTCTAAAACGAAATCTGTAGTGGTAGCAAAAGATGGCACTTGTTAACTATGACATGATTGGACACAGCTCTTATTCAACTGAGACTTAGAATCTAACCTGGCTATTGAACAGCCTTTCAAAATAAGGTATTTAGAAAAGAAATCTTTCTCCTGGACTGTTCAGTTTGATGTTCATGGTAATACATATGTACATATGGTATATATATATAGATAGAAAATAGTTCTTGAATGAATAGGGTCTCTGCTTATAATCTTTTTGGCTATATAAAATGGACAAGAAGAAAGAAGTGTGGGGGGGTATTACTGAACTGTTCATTAAGCTATTTGCTTCAGACTAAAATTCTATCAGTTCAGAGGTGAGATCAGAGAGGAGGAAAGATCAGGAGCTGCTCTTATAGCCACGTAGTCTTTCCTCCCCTAACTATATTTTTCTCCTGTTACCTTCCTACTTAGCAATTTTTATTGAAATAGTTCACCCCAAGGTAAAGCTGAGGTATCATCACTCTTCACTATAACTGAGCATCCCTGAATCTACTGTGGTTACTGCAAAAATCACTGGAGTTGAAGGTAATTATACTCTTAGCATCTAAGTATCTTACACTGAGACTCTGTAACCCAAGTTTCAAATGTGCTTGAGAAATTGAATCAAAGGTATTTAGGATGATTAAATCCCGCAAAAGAAAAGAACTTTGTCAATGTGACCACAGAAATATATTTTCATTAAAATTAATTGGATTTCTCACATTTTTTGATGGCTACTAAACCCATCTGTCTGCTTTCCATCCATGGAAATGGATGCAATTCTTGGGCATTCACTTTGATAAAATTTATGGACAGACTCTCAGCTGAACAATGATGCAAATTTCTGTCTACTTGTTATGCATGCCCTCTGACCACAGAACTCAGTGACAGCAGAAATGTAACTAAGACAGTGCCACAACAACACTTCTAAAGTTACAAACTGTAAATTACCAGGTTTAGTTTGTGGTACTTCTGGCCCAACAGATGTTTTGGATTTGGAAGGAATGAGAAGTGTTTCTTTTGGAGCTGAAAGAAAAGGAAAAAGATTATTATTGTATTCTTCACGAGTCATGGTCCAGTGCCATATTTAGCCCACAGAAAATGCATGCCTCAAATGCCTGAAAAAAAGACAATAACAATTCCATGGCTTTCTGGAACCTGAAACAAAATGACTATCCAAAACACAGAAAAGTCCCAGCAGTGTGCTGTAAGTTGAGTTAGTGGCTAAAATTCTTGCTCTAAAAGAAAAATTAAGCCACTGAGTTTGGCTGGAGATCTGACAAATACAGACTTCTGACCAGATATAAGCTGTAGGCTATTCTTGCTTTACTTCAAAAAATAGAAACGAGAATCCTGTGTACTAAGCTACATGCATGTGGCAGCAGAACGAAGGATAGTGAAATGGTGTTACATAAATACCACATTGGAGCATGTTCTCTAGAAACTTCTCCATTGAAAAATTAGAAATACCTTCATCTTAACATTAAGGAAACTTATTTACCCATTGTTGCCCTTGAATGACCAGTAGTAGTAGATTTTTTAATAACTGGTTGTGGAGTTGTCGGATGTATCACTGTTAAGGAAAAAATGTGAAAAATCTTAGAATATTTGTCTGTAATAGAAACAAAGCAGCTTTCGCTAAAACCCACAAAATTCCCCAAACTAAGGAGTAGCAGAATATCTTGAAAATCAGCTGCTGACAGATAGAATCATCTTTCTATTAACTTCTGCTATACATTCCTTTTAAACTGAAAATGGGAAGCCATGCAGCCCTCCATAACTATTTTTAAAGCTACTTTTCTTCCAGTATAGAAGACAATGTCTGCTGTTAACTGTCCAAGCACATTATAAAGGAGTTGTGCTGCATTTCAAGAAAAGATTTAAAAAAGAAGTGCTCACAGAGGAGCACCCAAGATTACCAAGCAGTAATCACAGTCTGCCTAGCCACGGAAATTTGTCAATATCCACATCACTACATTTCAGTCTTCATCTGCTATGTGTAATAGAAAGAGGAAAAACATTACATATATTATACACACCCCACTATTGTTTGTAGTGTAGTTTTGGCATATTTTGGATTGATTATTTAAAGTGCAATGCGTTTGTTTCAGCACAAAACTGGCTATGAATAATTCCATTAAGAAGCACAAAACCTGAAACTTGGGGAAAGAATGATTAAACACAATTAAAATAATGACTCCATTACCAGGTCTGGTGTATGGCACTCTTGGTTTTTCAGTTGTTTTTCGTTTGGTATGAATGAACTGTTTATCAGTTGGAGCTGGAATAGAAACAAACAGCACCCAGAACAATAATTGAAAAAACACACTGCTTCTCACAGCACACAAGGAATGTAAGTGTGATCTGATCTGGAATAAGGCAAATTATGTAAGAATAAAGCTGAAAATCATTCAGTTGGAATTCCTGCAAAGAAAGGAGAACAAGTTAAATGGCCACTAACACAAGAAGGCTTCTAAAAAAATTATATATTATTTTGTAACTTTGCATCAAGCAGTGTAGAATATAGTCACTAATATCATCATACTGCAATAGGACAAAAATAGACAGCGGTAGCCTGTGGCTTCCTCATCTGCCACACATGAGCATCTGAGGACAGGATTTCTTTTTCAGTGGAATATTTGTATCAAACTTGATTTATAAATTAAATTCTTTTGTTCTTATGTAGGAATGATTTAGTATTTTTATCTTCATAGTATTCAGATAAAAAAATCTTGTAAAGAAAAGTAGGAATCATTAACTGGAAATGGTTATCTTAGCACTTTCTAGACTGTGGTCTACACCAGTGGGAGTGGTCCAAAATTATCTGCCTTAGCCTGTGCATTCTTCATCCCCTTTGCTCTGAAGAACCATTTTCTGCATGTGAATATTACTCAGGTAGCTCAGATGTTTACAACAGGGCACATCGTAAAGCTACATGAACAGATACTGAATGAACACTAACCTAAGTATCATTGCATACAGGGAATATATACATTAAAATAGAAACATGGTTAAAAGCAGTTTTAATTTCCTCTTCCTCAAAATGAAAAAAACCCATAGTTTGAAGATTATAAAATGCTTACTAATACTTCATTAACCATTCTCAGAAAATCACAGTCGAGATCTGTCTCTGAAACTGGGGACTGAAAACTGATGGAACAAAGATTGCCCAAGCAATGCTCCTGCTCCCCGATACTGCTTGGACTCAGTGACCCTTACTTGGTCCATATCTGACAATTAAGTTAAGAAGAAAGAACACTCAGCTAAGGTTTCATATATTGAACAAGTTTTCCCAACATGGATAACTACAAGTAAGCAGAGAGGATGGTTTTAAGAACTAGAGTTGGATTTAGACAGTCACATATCCGGTCTGGAGACTTTATGCTGTTGTTCATGTATTAGAATTTTCTTCTGTAAAATTAAACCATGAGGAGTGAAGAAGGAGAAGAGTATTTTGGAATGAAATTATCCACAATTCACATGAAGACCAGGGGATTAACTCAGTTAGAGCATGGTGCTAAAAATGCAAGGGTTGTAATGGACTAGTTTACTTCAGAGTTGGACTTGATGATCCTCATGAGTCCCTTCCAACTCAGAATATTCTGTGATTCTGTGAAGAATCATTATCTGCTCTTTAAATAAAGTCCCCTTTTACTGGAAAATACATAACATCTGGAGGAATTGCATAATCCTGACTGGAAGGGCTAGAAGATGAGGAAAAGAACCTCTGAAAGAGAATGAGCTCATGCATTATTACCCTTATCAAGATCAAAGAGCAAGTAAGTATCTACAAGAAGAACAAAATTTCATTATTAGCTTTTAATAAAATGTAATAAGATCTATGATGATATTTTCTAAAAAGAGTGGAAAATAGAATAATTATTTATGGAATAACACAGTTACCAAATGTTGCCTTTGTTCTTTCAGGAATACGAGGAATCATAGTAGTATCTGGTTCATCAAAGGTTGGAAGAATCTCTGTCGGAAAAAATGTCAATAAATGATCTGAGTAATGAAAGGAACCTCCCTTTCCTCCCCTCCTTAAAACACCTTTCAGCACTATACTGTATACAACAGGAAAGGGATGTTTTAAAACAGCAGTGGGCATTTACCCTAAGAAATTTATGGTTAGGAAACAATAACAACCCTTCAGTGAAGTCACTGATTATACTACATAGGTCAGTCAGATTTACAATGGGCAGTCACCTAATCAAAGTGTAATTGAAGGGAATCCTCAGTCTAATCTGGGTGAAAATGTGTGTATAAAGAAAAAGCAATGCAACAGCATTACGAGGTTTCTCTTGTAAGAGCTTCAAAAACGTGGTGCAAACTTCTGAAGTGTGTTGCTCAGATACAAGCTGCAAATAACTGTTTATCCTTGATTAAAACATATAGGTGGATACTATTTATTCTGTTAATATCTGCATAAGATAAAAAAAAGTCTTGAAGTGTTGAAGTTTCCATTGGACTTAATTGCATCCCTGCAGAGGTTTCTTAACCTAGAACAATACCCAGGTAACAGCAAATGCACTGATGACCACTCTCCCCACTGCCACCCTGAAAGCAATTGTTCAATTATCAACTGCAGCTTCACAAAAGACCAGATAATTTACCAGGCTTCCAGTATGGAGCATCTGGGATGGGAGTTGCTCTAGGTTTAAAAGGAGTATGTTGTGGTTCTTTACGAGCTGAAAGAAAAGATCTGTTTTAAGGGTTTATGCTTCGACTAAATTAGACAGGTTTATTGCACAGGCAGTGCATGTCTCATGCTTGCAAAGAAAAACAATCCCTGAAAAACTGAGTGTCAGATATGTACAGGAATTCAAGAGAAAATAAAATCCTGAATGAAAACATGGGTGAAAAATTAATCAGGTAAGCAAAATCTAGAGTCAAGCAACAAAACCTGAAAGAACACAAACTCCAGGGAATATATTTCTGACTGTATTTCAGAACCCATAACTGCAATACCCATGGTGTGCTTGTCTCCTACAAGTGTCAAAGGAATTACAAGGTGCGTGACAGGGAAAGAAATTTTCTGTCAAGACAACAAACCAGCTAGGAATCTTTCAATACCTGCAACAGAGTAGAATTTAGTTCAATTAGTAGAAAAGAAAACAAACCAAAACCACAAACAGATTATGTGAAAAACAGATTAATGATACATAAGCACTGGCTCAGGGAGCAGTGAAAAAATACTAATGACCAGCTAAGACCAAGGTAACAAGTTTACCTGTTGCTGTCTTTTGTTGTTCAACTGTAAATGCACTAGCTGCCAAAACTTCATAAAAACAAGAAGATACACAGAGTTAGTGGTAAGTATAAGTTAGTGGTAAAAATACTCCCTTTAACATGACTGGTTTGTTTTCAATTTGGAACGCAATTTTTTTTTCCTTTTTTAAAAAAAATTATGTCTTTGTAAAATTAGTGAATATACACTTACTCAAAGTAACGTTCAATGGATACTTACAGAAGTGTTAGAAGTTACAGAGATTTGGCAGTTCATTAGTATGTAAATCCCTATTAAGTTTATTTTTATGGGTCAAATTCCATTACCAGGTCACACAAACCTGTGAGTGGTTTGAGTTACAGATACTTAGAGTCATAAACAAAGGCCCTCAAGTAAGTTTCACTCTAAGCACCTTTTGACAGGCACTAAAGAGATGCAATTTCTTCCAGCTTCTCATAATGTTGTCTACCCTGCTGTACAAATTATTCATCAGTGATACATGTCATGTGGCTGAAAAGCAGAGGCAACTACTAAAACTCAGACATTAAAAATAGAAATCAGCTCTATTTTCCTTTAAAAACCTATTTAACAATCATTAGAGAATGTACTTGTAATATGAAGAGATGTTAATCAACACTTGATTCACTGAGCAAGGACAACCCAAAAGAATCCCTGGATATTGAAGTACAACAAAACAAAAATGTATGTACCAGGTTTTGTGTGCGGTACATCAGGACTTAGTGATGGCCTGGGCCTGGAAGGGACTCGTCGACTTTCTTTTGGACCTGTGGAAATGAGCAAAGTTTTGAATTTGTTATTGAGGATGATGATTCTTGGACCTGTGAAGATGTGCAACGTTTTGAACACATTGTTGAGGATGGTGATTCAACATATGTCTTTTGATTTTTCTGATAGAAGACTCATTTTCTGCTAAGAAATTTTTTAGGGCTTATTCCTGTCATTTGAAAATAATCCCAAAGAGATCTCCTGTTAGTGCAGTCAGTACTATGCCAGTGCAGAGACTAAAGACAAAGTGACTGCTACAGTGCCGTGTCAGGTTAATCCTTCACTCCAACAGCAATAACCAATAGAGCTTTCTGCAGAGTAAACTGCTGTAGTTCTCACACTTCCTTGTTGAGCTTCTCAGGTATTTTCACATTCCAAAAACCTGCTGCCCATTTAAATAAACTTTGCATTAGAAAAAAAAAATTAGCAAAGCAGTCAAAGCAGAAGAAACATGGAAATTTACCACTGATTTTCAAATGGACAGAGCTATTTCCAACGTTTTGGGAAGAGGAAATTACTGTAATTTTACACTTTTAAGCAAGCAGCTAATAAATACAAATATTTCTGTCACACTCGTAGGAAACCAAGATGCAGATTTTCCTGTGTGCAAGGGCTCAAGATGAGTGTTAACCCACACATCTCCATCATTGTGTGTCACTGAGATGTATAAATACCCATCTGATTATCTTGTTCCATGACAGCTGCATAGCAAATTTGACTATGACAGCGAAGCACAGCCTATTAAATAAGTATCTCTGTATCTTCAGAGAACTCCTCAATTTTGAAAATTTTCAAAGTGATGAAACTTCCATGCACTAAAGGACAAAATATTGATAAGCTTACTTGCTCTAGTTGGAGGAACACGTGGACTGGGTGATGTTTTAGGTTTGGAAGGCCTGTGATATATATCTTTAGTAGCTGAAAGAAAGAAACTGGATTAAGCATTATTAAAGTAATAAATAGCTTGAAATACAAATACACTTCTCTGTAATGGGTGTTGTCCTGGAATGATTCACAATATCAAATTCAAGTGAAAAAATACCTTAGTCAAATGGATCTGCCTCAAGCAATCATATGACCCAGGATCAATGAAGTGATTGTGTTCTGACAGTGAAATTGAGGTTCGAGTGGAACAGAATTATTTTTTAGTCCTCTATGAAGGACTGAATTTCATTTCATAAAACTGGAGGGGAAGGGAAGCAGAGAAAGAAAGCTTTCAGAATGCAACTCTGCCCACCCAAACCATATGACCACCTGAAATGGTGCTGCCTCCACAGGATGACTGAGAACATATAATTAGGATCCTGTTCTGATCTGCCCTCTGGCTCTTACCCTTAAATGTTGAAGGAAATTGTCCTATCTTATGTGCATAACAACTTGAAAGGAACAAGGATTCTCCTTGATTGTTTCATAAGAGACAGAAAACCTTGATTATTAAATTATTAAGGAACATGTAAAGAAAGATGACAAATTTTTGCAGGTCTGCTTTTAATGATTTGTACTGAAGAAGAAAGACAATATCACCATTCAAACAAGAAAGCATCATTACCTATTGTTGACTTTGGTTTCTCAGTTCCAAACCTAATTGTTTCCAGAACTGCATTAGCACAATAAAACAACAAAACCAAAGTATTACCAAGAGCAATCAAAACGTTACAATCACTGTCTCCGCAATAATCATACCATCCCTGCTAGGGCTGATGACAGATGGTCACTCCTCCCTAAAACTCAACACCAGAGTGTTATTTTCCACAGAACTGCCTCCAGTTCAAGGTAACAGCTCTAATACAGAACAGATTCCAAATATAAATTTGAAGTTTTTGTAAAAGCCACAAAGAGACTGTGGGTGGTTTTTTACCTTCAGCTTTGTACACTTTCCTGACTTATTGCAAGGGCTTTTTCAAGCAATAGGTGCAAACTTACTGGGGAGAAACGGAACCTGAGGTGTCTCTCTGCTCCTCTCTTCACCAATACCATCTAATACTCCATGTACCTTGGATACCCATACTGGGTCTGGCTGGGATGGAGGTTTTTTCTTCATAGCAGCTGCTGTGGTACTCTGTTTTGGATTTGTGACCAAGGAAGGGTTGATAAAATACCAATGTTTTAGTTATTGCTGAATACAGCTTGTTACAGCAGCCAAGAGTGCTTTGTTTTTCATTCTGCCCCCAGGCAATAGGGCTGGGCTCGGGGTGGGCAGGATGCTAGGAAAGGACACAGCCAGGACAGCTGAACCACCCTGGCCAAAGGGATATTCTGCCTCACATGTCATGCTTAGCAGCAAAACTTTCCAAAGCACCTGCTGCTCCTAGACTGGCACTGGTCTGCCTGTGGGATGTGGTGTGTGGTTGCTTTGTATCACTTGCTTTTTTTCCCCTCTTTTTATCCTTCCTTATTAAACTGTCTTTATCTTGAACTATGATTTTTTTCCCCTCCTTGTTTTTTTTTCCCCCCTCACTTCTGCTCTTCTGATTCTCTCCCCCAGACTGCTGTGGGGTAGAACGAGCAAGAAGTTAGGGTGTGCTTAGTTTCTGGCTGGGGTCAACCCCCTACAGTACCTCACATCATGCAAGTGTGAGTTGCATAATTTACTTTCTCCATCCTTAATTCTCCTAAGGTTGTATATGGCAATAACAACCCATGTAGACACAAGTATAGGAAGTATTACACGTTCTTAAGTCTCTGAACAACACCAGGGCTGTGGAAAAGTGAACCAACAAGTATGAATGAAAGCTTGTGCCTGGGAAAGAAGTAGCAAGCACATAGTTTGAGAAATACAGAGCAGAATCCTTCCTCTTTACAATGACACTCCTTGTTGTCACCTTCACTTTGCCAAAACACAAGCAAGCTCACACAGAAAAGACTTATTTTCACTGAGAATTGTACAGAAAACATCCAGTGTTGCAGTGACTTAAAATTTAATAAAGAACTGAAGACAGAGATTTTCAACTTATCAGGTTGCTTATAATTTCTACATGTCACTGGATTTTATCCCTCAAGGAATGCTACAACATATGTGCCCAAGGGATACAGATATATCTGAAGCTCCACTGAACGCAGAAGAATCCATAAGACACACGTGTCACTGTGAGAAGGTAAACAAACAATAAACTTACCAGGTTTTGTTCGTGGCACCTCTGGGCTTGGTGATGTTCTAGGTTTGGAAGGAACACGCTGTGGTTCTCTAGGAACTGGAAAAAAAAAAAAAGGCAGCAACTACAGCAATTGTTAGAATTTTTTGAGAACTGATACTGACAGAAAGCATAACATTAAAAGAGAACACATGCCTTTGGGTCCCTTTGGAAACACAAAAATGCTTGAGTAATGGAGAAATATGAATGCTTGGTACATAACAAACCCCAGCGCTGATGGAAAAACTCTGTAACAGGGTAATATAAAACAAGGCCAGTATGATTGTACAGTATAAAAGGTGAAGGAGGCACATGATAGAAACTGAGTATAGAGACAAGTAGTCAAAGGTAGGCTGTGGTGCTTCCATCCACTTTACAGAACATATTTGTGTGAGAAAAACCAGAAAAAGATGATCATGAATT